>JAIMZG010002574.1:0-14973 GCA_020466075.1 Colletotrichum coccodes
GCGAGGCAACCTCGGCGACGCGGCGGAGCTGGCGCAGCGCAAGACGAAGAACAGCTACGCCGAGTACGTCAACACGGTGCAGGACAGGGCCAGGGAGCGGTATAACAAGATGGGCTGAGTGGTCTGTTGCAAGCACGTGCCACAGGAAAAGGGGCGAAACGGCGGGTTTAGATAACAGCGAGAGCGAATCAACCATGGTGTGAACTACAAACAAATATCGTCGGTAAATCGCAAAACTACGCATGCACATTGCAAAACGCACGACTGTGCTTTGGACTTGGTATGTATTGAACAATAGGAACAAGACGGGAGAGGGTGCCCGGATGATTGTATGCTCAGAAATCCACAAGCTTGAGCCGGCTCTGCACGTCCTCCGGAAGCTCCTCCTTCTTGACGATGCCCATGATCACGCAGTCGCCCAGGAAGAAGAAGGCGCGCTCCTGGGCGTAGCTCAGGTAGTCGTACTCGTCGCCCTCGTCCTCCTGGGCGTCGGCCGCCGCCTGAACCTCGGCTTTCGCCTCGGCGTCGCCTGCGGCGGCCGCGGCTTCGTTCTGCGCCTGCTTCTCCTGCTGCTCAATCTCCTCCTGGGACTCGAAGCCGGGCACCTTTGCCTGGATGATGCCCCAGGCGACCCACTGCGCGCTGTTGATGCCGCGCCACAGGCGCGTCTCCTCGTACAGCTCCTTGACCTCGGCCTCGGTCGTCTCCTCGGCGCGGCGCTCCTCCTCCTTCCAGTGGTTCGGCGGCACGCGGGCGTCAAGCATGAACTCGACGATGGAGCTCGAGGAGCTGGTCGGGAGAAGGGCGGGGGTGGTGCTGCCGGCGTCGGCGGGGGCGAGGCGCGGGGTGGAGGCGCGCCGTGGGGGAACTGTGGGCGGTGCTCGACATAGGCCTTGAGGAAGCGGCGCTGCTCCTGGATGGTCGGGTAGCGGACCGTGTTACAACAGAAGGGCGCCGTCTCGTGGTGATAGTCGTAGGCCCACTCGGTGAAGTGGTTGGCGAACTCGAGGCCGGGGACGTTGGCGGCCGCGTACTCGAAGTCGATGACGACAAGCTGCTTATGCTCGTTGGCCGGCTGCAGCAGGGGGACTTTTCGTCGTCCGGGCGCATGCGCAGGATATTGCCGTATTGGGTCTGGAAGCTGTCAGCGACGGTGCCTTTCTGGCGCCGAGTTTGAGGGTTGCACTTACATCGTTGTGGGCGAAGACGAGACGTTCGCGAATCCCATGGTGGCCCTTGTAGGCGGTGAGTACCAGGTCGCGATATTTGTCGTAGAACTCTTTGAACTGGCGCCACTCCACGCCGCAGACGTAGCCCTGGCCTCGGAACACACTGTTGCCTCTCCGAACGCCTTCGTCGAGGGACGAGATCTTCTTCTCGACGTTGCCCAGCCAGCTGTCCCAGTTCTTCAACACCGCGGGGCCTTCGTCTTTTTCCCGGTCCAAGACATCGATACCGACGTGCAACTCCCGCATGCGCTTAGCAATCTGCTTGGAGGTCTCGGGCTCGCGCAAGTCGCTGGGGGTCAGGGTGATGGAGTTGAAGTACTCCTCGAAGCGGCCGTTGGTGAAGCAGCCCAGGAGTCTAGGGCCAATCTTCTTCCGTGCCAGTCTTCGGAGCACGCTGAGCTCGTTCTCGCGGTCGATGAGATGCTCAAGGCCATAGATGCGCAGGAGGAGCTTTGGCGGGGGTTTTTTGCCGGTTTTCTTCTCCTCTAGGTTTTCGGGGGGGGACACGACGTAGACAGCGTTGGTCAGGGCTCCGCTGAGGCGTTGCACCAGCACATCGTTGCCGCTGTCCAAAGGGACCCTTCTCCATCCCTTTATCTTGAGGGTATGGGTCAGGCGTACGATTTCATTCTTGAACGTTGCCCAGGCCTTTTCCTTGTCCTCTGCCTTGCTGCCGAGGGACAAGTCGTCGGTACTTTTACCGCCGCCGGTGTAGCTGAGGGTCTTTGAATTGTCGAGGACGGCATCGCAGGTGGGCACCACGACGTCGTCGCCGACATAGTCGGTGTCGGAGCTCGCCGTTCTGTGAAGCAAGCTGCGCGAATGAGACTTTCTGAGGCGAGCAGAGACAGAAGGGCGTCTTCCGATCTTGGGGGCCATTTGAGGAACCGAGTTGATGCCCATGGAAGCCATGCTATCCTCGATGATCCTCTGCAGCCTGTCGAACGACACGTCGCTAGAGTCAGAGTCGATGGAGTCGGAGCGGGGACGAGGTGCCGCGGGCTCGGCTTCCTCGGCTGCCGGTGATTGCTCCTTCTTGGTTTTGGACTGAGGCGAGCGGCGACGAGGTGAAGTCTTGCTCTTGCGGGCGGCTTTCTTCTTGCGCTCGTGCTCCAGCCAGTCATGGAGCTGGGCGAGCAGCTTCTGGCTCTCGTAATAGTGCTTCTGGCCGTGGCGATGATGAGACTGCTGGGCGGTGGCGGCGGCGGCGGCGGCGGCGGCAGCTGAAGAGTCCTCGGCGGAAGACTGAGAAGGCGATGGCTCCAAGACCGGGGATGAGCGAGTCGAGGAGGAGCTCGTAAGACCCATGCGACCGCTCAGTCTCTTGGCCATGCTGGCGGCGTACTGTCTTTTGTGATGAGCCTGATGCTCGGGAGCTGGCGCATTTGGCGGTGGAGCGGTGGCGGCCTCTGGCTCGGCGATTTGGACGACTGCGACGGGGTTAGCAAAGGCATGGACTTTCAAGTCTTTTAGCCCAGCGACGATACCGGTCCATCAAGCCTCGACTGTGGTATGTGCGATGCAAGTTCGCGCGAAGCGTCACTGTGTGACCCGGGGCAAAGCATTGAAGCGAGTGGCCACCGCGGCTTGACCGTCCATCGATACGATCCCTTCTTCTTTTTGGGAACAGGAGATCACACCATGCCACTTGATGAGATTGCCCGGGCCTGCAGACTTCAGGTTAAGATTGGCGAGCCAAACGCGAGGACTCACCTTTACCAGCGGCGATCAAGGAGGACTTGTCGTTGTCGTCGTCCGTCTTCATGGCTGACCGTAAAGGTTGGCCGTTCATCTGGGGCGACGAGGACGACATTGTGGCGACCAGCACGAGGGGGAGGCGTGCACGGTTTATGAGTGGAACAAGATAGGTAGCGGTGGTATTTGTTTACAATGACAGAGAAGAATGCTTGGCACTGGTGAAGAAGGAGGGTAGTGGACGGTAAAGAATCGATGTTCTTCTCCTTGCGGTGAGGTAGGAGAGGTGACAGATTGCGGTCGCGACTCGGGGGCCCAGCAGATTCCCACGATAGAAAGTCTTATCGGGCGCAGAGACAATACACGCTGAGGGGTTATCGTGGGGCAGCAGACCGACGCCAGCACGGATACGGACCCCAACTTCTTGTGAGGGGTGATGGGGCGCGCTCTAGTTGAGCAGTCTAGTAATTGGAGAGGGGAGAGTTGGCAAGATAGGTGCCTCGTGGGAAAACATAGGACGAGGATGGCGAGAAATGCGTGGGGAGATGAAGAAGTTGCCTAATGATGATGACGAAGGAGCTGTTCAGACGAAGAAACGCGAGCTTGGGTAAAGTGCAACTTCAAAAGGGAAACTTGTCGTGTGGTGCACGAGCGAAAGGGCCAAGGTGGGATAAAAAATACCCCCCGAGGGAGCAGCAGAAGCAGAAGCAGAAGCAACCTAACAGCACAGCAAGCTAGCTAGCTAGCTCACTGTTGCAGGAGCATGGGTAGGGAAGCTACTGTACAACTGAGACCCGTTTCCACGTAACCCCCTCCTCAGCGCCGGCCTCACCCGCTGTACAAAGAATGTCTCGTGGGCCGTTGGACGGTTTCGTTGACCGAGCCGTGGGGAGCTGTGCTGCCCCTGCAAAACCTGGATCCTTCCTCGTCCTGCGCTGCACGGAAGGCTGTGGAGTTCACAGATTGGCCTGGTCAGGTGCATCATCCCTGGTCAATGTTCCTCCCATTAGGGTCCAGTGCTTCAACCTCCCCCCCCACATGATGTGCGCATAGTTGAGTCTGTCCCCTGGAAATTGGTCCCGCCGACGGTTACCGCAGGAATTCCACCGACTTCCAAAGAAACAGTTGCACATGTCAGTCAATCCCAGACAGTCTTAGAACTCAACAGTGCAGGGGCCGCGACCGTTGTCTTCACGCTACGCCAAATATGCTCAACCAGAGGGACGGTGAGGCTGCATTTTCGAAAGGCGGTCCTCTTCACCTCGCCATCTCCTAAACCTTCAGCCCTCAACTCCAGGCGACCAAAATTCCAACTCAGCCCCGGACGGAAACCTGGAAGTTGGAAGGCGACGCCACGCAGCACAAACGCAGCCCGCAGCGCAAGAATCCCCAAAATGTGACGTCAGGGGACCCTGCTGTCCAGTCGGGAGCTGCCGACCCTTGCTTTGACATCTTGGGCACTTGCATGTGACGTACCGGCGACACATTGACAGTAGAACCAACTGCCAACTAATTCTCACTAAGAAGCCACGAAACACATGCTTTCGGCTGCCGTTGATTCGATCCATCCAACACAGGTTTCCAATAGTTGGGGCGCGGCTGACGCGCCTCGTTGGCTTTCGTCACACTTGTGGCACAGCAGCACCTCGTGAACGAACTCAGACACATCCATCACAACTGCTAGCTGCCGCCTTGGGCCGCTTCTAACTCCTCGCTCGATATGTTCTCTACAATCCTATGCTGTGCTAAATGTTGGTCGGCCGTCCCTCCCTCTGCAGCGCCCACTCGACCGCTGCCTTGACATCGTCCACAACCATCTTGGGCGTATGCGTGGGCGGCCCCCTCTCCTTCTTCCAAACTCCCGTCTTGACCAGAACCGACGCCCACTCCGTTTCCTTGTTGCTGTAGTCATTGGCCCCGCGGATGTCGCTCTCCGGGTTATCCCCCACCATATACACCGTCTTCAGCGGCGCCACCTCGCCACTCTTGCCTCTGCCGCTCCTCGCTAGCACCGCCCGCCGGTGAGCATTAAGCACCCTCTCGGCATACTGATACGTCGTCGCGAACGGCTTCCCAAACACCGTTGTCCGCAGCTCCGCCCCGCCCGTGACCTCCTTCCACACCCCCGCCACCGCCGCCTGGAACGCGCCCTGCCCGAACCGCGGCTGGTGGTACGTCGTCGGCCAGAAGAGGTCCGCGTTGGAGTAGATGAGCGGCGGCTGCCCGTCCTTCTGCCACCCGCTGTTTGGCAGCGAGGGGTTGCCATTCTTGGGCGAGTACGTCCCAAGGAGGCCCTCGCGCGAGGTGAGCAGGTCGATGATGATCTGGATGTCGAGCGCCCAGTCGCGCGGGTCGTTGAAGACGAACATGGCATCAATCTTGAGCGCCTCGGAGTCGGCCATGGCGCCCGTATGGATGGGTTTGGGTAGGGCTCGTGCGTCTCGGCGTAGACCGACTTCATAAGGCGCTCGAACGGAAACACATCGGGGTTCGCGTGGATGATGTCCGCCGGCGTCACGACGTTCTTGAAACCATACCTTACGCATAGGTAAGTACGTGGCATCTGCGGTAATGTTGAGAACAAACTCACTGCTTCGCAATCTCACGACACTTCTTCGCATTGGCGCCCGTCACGAAAATAGTCTTCTCTCCCAGACCCTCGGGGCCCTGCACGAGCTCCTGGAAAGGGGTATGCGACTGGACAAAGTTGTCCACCGAGAGCTCGACGCCGAGCTTCTCGCTCAGGTCCTTCACGCGGACGGCTTCGGGCTTGCCTCCGCCGTTTGTCAACAGAATGAAGGGGATGTTGTTGTCGCTGAGATACCGGAGTGACTCAGCGGCACCGGGAATGGGCTTCGCCACATGCAACAAAACGCCGTCGATGCTGCCTTTCGTTAGTTACGACTCTCGGTCTTTCTTGTCAGGCATGTTTTGGTGTTGTTAGCGGGGAAAAAAGACTCCTCGAGAGAGATGTCGTTGATGCCAAAACAGTTGACTCACTCAAAAGCGAATGCAAACGACGGGGCCTCGCCCGCCTCGAAAACACGCTTTTTGGTGCTAAAACACCGATGCGATGCCGCAGCCCTGAAACCATCCCAGCACGCCGGCCGCGGCACTTTGGCTTTCTGCAGCCCCGCGAAACCTCTCTCGTGACGCCCGGCGCCGGCAACTGCGAGCCGGAATGGAGCGGGTGTTGTCGAAGTAGTGAGCGGCCTCGAAAGCCGACCAAGGCTCGTAATTCTTCCTCCCTGCCTCATTCTGTATCCTAGCTCGAAATAGGCAGCACGAAATGTCCCGCATGAAACGTTTGGTAGATTCAAAAGAGCGGTGTCTGTTCAGATACGGGAGATGGAGAGAACGTGTGAGTGAGAGATAACGATGAATCGGTGTTGAGATGGAATCGCACGGATACACTCGAGTTGGTTGAGGCATTGGGAGCTCCCCGCCATCCCCTGCGCATGATCCCTGCCACTAACTCCACTCGCTAATTTTAGTGGCGAAGCGCGTGCCGGCGTCCGTTGCAGAAAGTGGCAGCGGGGTGTTGCTTGAGCAATATAACGCCTTGAGACCGGATGGTATTGATTATGGAATAATACAAGACAGTGAGCTGGAAGCCTTCCTCAAGGCGTGCTGCCAGTCTTATTCCTGAGAGTATACCACTCAAGTCTGCACAAAAAGCAACATGAGTCGAGAATTTCCGAGAGCCCAAAATGCACATTGCGAACAATTGCCCAAGGGTCGATTTGATAAATTGTCCCAAGCTCATAGTGCTGGTCTCATTTGAAATGGATCTCCCAAGTCCAAACTCTCTGCGAGTGACAGTTTGAGGGCGCTTGGTTCATGCCCGTAAACCTCGAGAGGCAAAATACATGCGGGTGTGTGTACAGTGATATTACAGTGTGATTGAGTGGTCTCGGAGCCAATTGCTCAAAGGTCTATCCCATGGACAGCTGGTGGTACATATTACACAAGTCGGAACACCTTTCCACAACCTTCTTTGTCGTCGTCAACGGCCCTCAGTCTTTCTTCCACCCTCCCTGCCAGTCGTTCATGTGATCCAAGATGATCTTGGCCGCCGCGGACGGGGAGTGTTGACGTCCCAGCGCCTCGACGAAGTCACCCTCGGGGTCCATTAGGTAAAAGTATATGCTGTGGTCGACCAGGTAGTCCTGGCCGGGCTTGACGTGCTGCGGCGTGCTGAAGTAGACGCGGTACAGCTTGCACATGGCCTTGATCTCGTCGTAGGTGCCTGTCAGGCCGATGAATTTGGGGTGGAACTCGGACAGGTACTCCTTGATCACCGCGGGGTTGTCGCGCTCGGGGTCGCAGGTGATGAAGATGGGGAGGACCGAGCCGGGCCGCTTCTGCTCGACAAGGTCGTACATCTGGGCCATCTTGTCCAGCTCATCGGGGCAGATGTCGGGGCAATGCGTGAAGCCGAAGTAGACCTGTTGATGTTCGTTAGGAATGCGGCTATCGCAACGTCCACGCTCGGGTCTCAACGAACCAATGCGTAGCGGCCCTTCATGTCCTCGCTCGTGAACTTGTTTCCATCCTGGTCGATCAACTCAAATGGTCCTCCGACCTTGGGCCGTCCCATGCCCTTGGTCGCCTCTGCAATTCGCTTGCGCTCCATGCGCTGCTTCTCGTATTCAAAGTACCATGTCAAGCCGACACCGGTACCGACGAACAGAACACCAGCCTTCCATGAAAAGGGCTGATTTCGAATGTCAGCTCATCCACTTTCTACTGCAGAAGTCCTCGACATTCTGTTGGCGGTCCTTACCCCTGC
The DNA here is from genome assembly GCA_020466075.1 of Colletotrichum coccodes. Classification (NCBI taxonomy): domain Eukaryota; kingdom Fungi; phylum Ascomycota; class Sordariomycetes; order Glomerellales; family Glomerellaceae; genus Colletotrichum; species Colletotrichum coccodes. The sequence continues at coordinate 7,717 of JAIMZG010002574.1, forward strand.
TCTGTACCTGCTCTTTGCCTCCTCTACAGTCTTATATGTCTTCGTCCTCCGCTGCGCCGGTGAGAGTCTCGTCTGGAACATGTTCGGCGCGGAAGTCGGCCGGGTCTGCTTAGGAATCGCTGCTTGGGAGATACATCGTCGGCATTGTGTCGATGTGGTGGAGGAAATAGACTTCCACAGAAGTCTCGAAGTGTGCGACATGGCTGCTGCAATGGAGGTGGTGGGCTGCAGTACTTTAGAAGATCATTAGCCAGGGACGGCTTGAGTTTTGGGTCGTCGCTCAATATCGTAAGATCCAAAAAAGCTCTCGGTGAGCTTGGGCCAATTCCCAAAATTCGAGGTGTCGGAAGAACAGTTGATGCGGTACAAGTGCTGACATGCTCTTCACCTGGCTACACCGAGAGCTCTTCACCGAGATAACTATGGGTCTCATCGATGCTGGGACTTCACTGTTCAACTTCACAACCCCCAATACCCCCTGCACTATCGGCAAGAAAGTCGGACTTGGACATTTCTTTATCAAAATCACATCGGGTCTCATCTTTCTTTGAACACAAGAGCCTCTAAATTACCTGCAGTGTTTGCTGCTGGAAAGTATGGATCCAGACGTTGAACCCAAAGTGAAAGGGGACGAGGGCCGGCAAGACGAGGAAGATCGCGAGATGACAGACGCACCAGCCCAAGATGCGTCTGATTCTCGAGCTGCACCTCAAGCCGCAAGTTCAAACCACACAGATTCAAAACTTGCTCCTCCTTCTTCGGATTCGGATCCTCTTCTCCCCGCAGCCCAAACATCAACAGATTCGACCTTGGCAACAACAAATCACAGCAACACCATTCTAGAAACGACGGAGAAGCCTTCAGCAGAATCCCAAAAAATGGTACCTAAAAAGAAAGGAACCGCCGCAATCAAGAAGACCCCTAGGCGCCTCAAGAGTGGCGGCGGTCCCAAACTCAGCAAGCTCAAGAAGCAGGCCGACGCCGCCTCCACGACCTCCTCCACAAACCACCAGGAAGAGTTGGGCGGTGGTTCCGACGATGAATCTGACAATGGACCGTATTGCATCTGCCGCGGCCCAGACGACCACCGCTTCATGATCTCGTGCGACGTCTGTGAGGACTGGTTCCATGGAGAGTGCGTCGACATCGCTAAGGACGTCGGCGAGAACCTCATCGAGCGCTTCGTCTGCCCCAACTGCACCGATGAAGACAAGAACGTCGTCAGCCTTTTCAAGAAGATCTGCTCGTACGGTAAATGCATCAAGGCGGCGCGTCTCTACGGTGACGGCGAGAAGAGCGCGTTCTGTTCCGACGAACATAAGCAGCTGTGGTGGGAGAAGGCCATCGCTTCACTGCCGAGGAAATCCTCGACTAAGAACTCTCAGAACGGGCTCGCGCAGGAGGAGATTATGGGTCTCTTGGCCAGCAATCTTGCCGGTGTCGACCAGGCGGATGGCCAGTGGAAGGTCCAGACTCGCCCGTTCGCTCCCCCGGCAACTGGAGGTATGTGGAACCCGCGCCGATTGGTACTACCAGCGCAACTAACTCATTACCACAGCCGAGAGCCCCGAGGCCAAGAGTAAGACTTTAGCGCCCGGCGTTCTGACCGAGGAGGAAGTCGGCATTCTCAAGGCCTCGGCTGCCGAGCGCTACAAGATGGGCGAGGAGGTCGTCCTCTGCCAGAAGATGTTGCAGCTTCTTGACTGGGCCAACGACCGGCGCAAGTCACTCGTCGCATCCAAACAGTTTGATGACGCCGCGTGCGGCTACGATTACCGCCTCGACCAGGTCGGCGTCGTTGGCCCGTTCGCGAATTGGCTCAACTCGGAAGAGGCCAACGAAGTCTTTAAGGTGGGCAACCTTGACGTCGGCAGCCGGCTGAGCGGTGACGACAAGAACATCTGCGACAAGAAGCGCTGTAAGACGCACCAGGGCTGGTTCTCGATCCATACTAGAGATGTGCGATACCAGATGAAGCTACTTGCTATGGACGCGAACAAGAAGCTCGACGAGGAGCGCCTGATCAAGCAGGCAGCGGCAGAGCGCAAGCTGAGGAAAGAGGCGGAGCAAAACTACGCCCAGACCGTTCTTCCCGATGGCACTCTGGGTCCGCCAGGTTCTACGTGAGAATGTTCTTGGTTTCACAAGTTTTCGTTTGTTAATTCATGGCGACGGTGTGACATTGGCGTTTTGAGTGAGGTTTGAGGGAATGGTGGCCGGCTTGGTCCTGGCTTTGGTTCACTGACCGCGAGAGAGGGGGTTTTCATACAAGAACTGTAACATCATCCTACTGACGGATGATGAGAAGTCATTTGCAGTCCCGAGACTACTTTAGGAGGTATGCAATCGACAAAATCCTTGTATGCTTATCCTGCTCTCCTCTCGGTGCTACAGCTCAAGTCTTGTTTTGCCACGCATGAGGAAAGGGTTGAGGAGGTTCGAAAGTCCGCGGAGTTCTTCGCATAGTCGCCTTGCTTGTCCCACAGGAGTTTTGTTGTCTTCATACAAGAGTTTTCTTCTCCGGCCACACTCATTGCTTCAGCGGCACCAGCGCCGTATACGCAAACATGGATAGTTCCAAAGGACTCGTTGCAGCCAAGGATACCGAAAGTTGAAAGGGACAAACATCATCGCAAACCCTGGAAAAATCCCGATTTGATCACCCATCGTGGCGTAGTCTCGTGTACGATAGCTGACAAGCCAAACCTGGCCTTGAAGTTCCCAGCGATCTCTATCTCTAATGGACTGTCCAACGAGCGAGTGGTCAGCTTGAAGGATATGCCCAACGCCGAGTCGGAGGGGATAGGGCTACTTACTCCTGCTTCCATCGAAAGTGTATTGAATCTGTTCGGTGGCAGGGTGTTAGTTACTTCCGAGCCATGAGTGATAGGCAATGGCCAGTGGTTGATGGACGGACGCTGTTCCTGGGTGGCGTCTCTTGTTAACCGTCTTCAAAGCCCGCTGAGCATAACCGCTTCGACTCCGGACTACCGGCGTCCTTCGAATCTGGTGGCCCGCCTTCTTGCGGAAGCTATACATTCGTTCGTGGCCGGTTGACTTTTCTCTGGAAGTAGGGTAAGCTCTCTCGCTTCTGTATTTGTACCAGCTGGATGGCTTCGCCCATTCCTTCTTTCAGTCTCGGATTCCATCGGGACGACTCAGAACAAAAATTGTTAGAAGCTGGTTTGGTGCATTGCTTGAACAAGGCAATAAACCGCAGGGAACATACCACTGGCGTCCACAACGTTGAGCAGCAACACGCGACAATGTATAGAAACTGACTCGAGCTCTTGATTGGTCAAGTTTTCGAAAATGCACAATTCATCCCTCTCGCGCAGCGTAATTCACGAAAGCCGCTCACTTACTGTTCGTTGCGAGATTGGCCGCAGCCGGCGGCCATGCCATCTGCAAAACGAATGAGCGGCAACAGTAGGAACGCTTAGATCAAAGTGTACTATCCGAGCGCCTCCTGATGTCGTAGGGTCATTCGATGCCAGTTCTGTTCCGTTGAATCGTTTGTCACGCTGACGATTCGAGAGACTAACCTTCTTCTCAGAGCGAAGATGAACACCAGAATGTCCACGAGATGGTGGGAAACTAGATAGATACGATGGCAAATATGGGGAAGACATTAGAATGTTACTCGTCTAACGTAGTTGACCTTACATCCTTGCACCAACCCGATATGCAGTTCAGTGAACAATGTCCGGGGTAGCGCTAGCAAGTCGCTCTCGCCGGACATGCCCGACAATCCGAGGAGCTTCTGTCCAAACGCATGAATCACATACACATCAGCAGGAAACTATGCAGGTGCAAGACCCTTTCTGTGATGTCCAGCCAGAATCGCCTCCTTGATGATGGTCGTTTCTCAAGCCGGCTATGTGACAAGGCCAAGATTTCCCCCAGATTCAAGATTGTCAAGTACAGAATCCGGCGTCCCCACGACCCAGACCACTTCATCCCGCGTTGCTAATGAGGCCCGTGAGGTTTCCATGGAAAAAATCGGAGGATTCGTATGTGGCACGGGTGGCTCCCGGCCCTTAGTATGCAACATACCTTCATCCGAAGCATTCAACGTATATCCAGAACCCTCAAACTGGTAAGCCTCCTGAGAAAGGATCCCTTCCGATACCTTGCTGGCTGAACTTTTTTTGCATTTGCAATGCGGAAACGTAGAACTGCCATAGGCAATCCCGGGGAGAGGGTCAGCTGTGCAATTCTCCCAGCGATGGCTTGTCACGTCGGACTCGTTCTGGTTTAACAACGACCATAGAATGACGCTCATGTCTGTATCCGGCCCGAAAGTCTCAATCTCTAAATTCGCGATCCAGGGTTCCGTAGAGTCGGGAAATCTCTCCATCGGTGCAGGGTCGGCGCTCGCTTTCGGGACACATGATTCGACAATGTTATCAGTGGCAAATGAAGCGGCCAGGTCCCTGGGCTTCTCTGCTCGTGAAGTATCGTACTCACTCGAAAGGTCTGGAGTTCCTTCTGCAGTCTTTTTGTTGACTGCATGCACTTTTTGCCTGTGGCTCTGCCGGTCTTCTGAAGCCTGACACCGCTTCAGCTGCAAGCGCCTGGCAAGGGCGAAGTTTTGGATGACACCGAAAAGCTTGTGGCGCTGGTCTCTGCCAAGTGGATGGCCAATCGTCTTTTCCATCTTTGAGAATGTTTCTTCATCCAGCTTTGACCCGTTGGTTTGCGTGAAGATGCTCGTGATGTCTTTGTCCGCTATTTGCGCCGACATGGATGCACGTCGTGTGGGTCGATCATCGAAGAAAGGGTCGTAGTCGGTTTCCAGAGTCAATATACGTGAACAACGAGACAGGTTGTCTCTGCAACAAAAGATCAAGACACTTACATGGCTCGGGAATTTCCGTACAGTTTGGAAATAAAATGCGGTAAATGGCTCTCCACTTATCCTCCTCCGACTTAATATCATGGGGGCGCTTCTTGCTTCGCAAATTCTTCTCTTGACCGTGGTCGGAGCCCTCCACGATGGCTCCTGTTACCACCTCGCAAGGCTTTTCCGACTTCAAATGTTCTTTTACGAGTTCTTCATTGGCGAAGATACAGCGGCATCGTGGGCAGTTCGGCTTCTGTCAGTGAGTTCTGTACAAATGCTCTCTGTTGCCGTTAGGCCTCCGCTGCTACAGTATTCGGGCTAGCAAGCTTACTTTAGTCGATGGATGTTCGGGAAAGCCGCACCGCGACAGCTTTTGTTCCTCCCGTACATTCCAGTATCATACTTGACATACGGACAAGCTGGCAGCCGCTGAGGCTCCACAACCCGGCCTCCTCCCGGGTCTCTGCTCTCTCCCTCATGACAAGTAGAACTTTGGAGCAAGCCTGGAAGCTTCAGAGGACTACAGAGGCCTCGAGGTTGATCTGACTCATCTCCGAACAAGGGTCTTCGTCTTGAGCTTTGACCTGAGCCGATGTCAGTTGCCGGATAGATTGGCAAGTGTCAAAGGATGCATTTTTCGTCTTCATCGGTCCCGGACCCAATCTTCACAGTGGGTGGGTGACTGAGCTACTGTCGGACTGGGTGGTCTAAAAAATGAGTTGAGCTTTACTTCCATGATGTTGTCCTTCTCGACGTCCACGTGAAATTGAGAAGGTGGAAGATTGTTGCTGGCGTCTGTACAGGTTGTCAGCCTTCAGAAAATGCTAACAGAGTGTAAATTTGTTGAGGACGCACTGGGACCAGCATGGTCGATACTGTAAGGACCATGGTCATCGTCTGATCGCTCTTGGCCAGAGGATGGATCGATAGTATCTCTGTGTGCAGCTGGCGGCGAACGAAAACAATGAGGGCCATCCTTATAAGCCATTGCTTTGCCAGTCGTAGAAGCGCCGTTCACCATATCAGAAGCACCGCTTCCGCTACGTCCACCGCCACTGAACCCGCCTGATTGGTAGTGGTCATCGCGAATACGTAACTCGCACAATTCTTCGGCCAGAAGGATGAACTTATCGCCAAGTATTTCGAGCAGACGCGCGGCCTCGTAGCCATCTTCATAATCCCAACCCGAGTCCAAAGCCCTTTCAACGAGCGTATCCGGAACGGATCGTGGGCCAATGGGCGACAACTTCTCCGCGCTTGCCCAGAAGCTCCCGGCGTTCGAGCTTCTATGGATAAAACCATCTGTCAGAGGATGATTAGGGCTGTAACCGTCAAACGTGTTGAAATCAAAGGTATCCGAATTACTGTGGGAGCATTGACCACGACAACTACACTGGTTGCTCTGATCCGAACTGTGCATGGAATGGACATTTCTGAGAAGACAGAGCAGCTCGTCAGCAGAACCATCTTTGGGGCTTTTATCTTCTTATGGGCGACCAAATTGCGCAGCTTCGCATTTCTCCTTCCCCGCGTTCATCAGCCTGATGAACAGCGGCTCGTGGTTGGCCGGTAACCTTGGGCGCGGCCGCGGCCAAGCCATGGCTAAGGCGCCTCGAGGCAGCCAGTAGAGCTATCCGGTTTGCACTCTGCAGACGTCCCATGATATCATTGCCAATATAGATCCCATATTCATTAGACGACTTTATTGGAGCAGGTGTCATAACCTACGCCGAATATCAACACATGACGGCTTTCTTGTTCTCCTTTCCAGCGTGTTCGCTTTGCAATAGTACGACAAGCATAAGGAAACTCGAGTCAAGAGGGTAACACGGAGAATACTGAGGAAAGGAGAAATCAGTAAGGTGCCAAGGATGTCAGGTGTACGCTTATGTTCTTAAGGCCCATGTGCCCTCCTGGGCTCACTCAGGAGTTCCATCACTCAGGTAAACAACACCAAAATTTACAACCAGCGGTCGCAGTTACTTTCCACGCTGAGATAGAGGGATGTCGCGCAAAAGCAATACTCCGGTTCGGCGTCCAAAACATTTCTGCCTCAAACACTACCTAGGTGATTGTTGCGTCCATCGCCTCGAGATACGACGTTGGTGGCCTGGCCATCCGAGTCTTGGTTGCTACACTCCCTGATCGCTTTCTACCCACTCTCTCGAGCCCTCTCAGCCCCTATCTCAAATCGGCAGTGAAAATACCCTTATCATCAAGACGTCTATAAACTTACCGGAAGCACACAGATCAGCTTGGCTCGAAGCACGGCCCCGACCACCAAACTCCCTGATACTAGTCAAATCAACATCTGCGGTCTTGGTCTTTTCGGTGGCTGTCATTCTTAATACATTTGGCTGGTGATCCGCCACAAAGCTCGCCCGCGAAAGCTTCGGGGGGGGGGGGGGGGG
>JAIMZG010002585.1:0-14252 GCA_020466075.1 Colletotrichum coccodes
CACCACCACCACCACCGCTTGGCAACGGGATCGTCATCCCGACGCCCATCCAGCCCAACATGGTGGGCAACTGTGACCACTTCTACAAGGCCAAGTCCGGAGACACGTGCGCCACCATCGCCTCCTCGAACGGCATCACGGTACAGCAGATCACGACGTGGAACCCGTCCGTCAAGTCCGACTGCACTGCGCTGTGGCTCGACTACTACATCTGCACCTCCATCGTCGGACACACCCTCACGACGCCGGGCAATGGCATCCAGACGCCCACGCCTATCCAGAGCGGCATGACCACCTCCTGCAAGACCTTCCACTTCATCACCGCGCGGTACGGCATCACCCAGGCCCGACTTTTTCAAGTGGAATCCCACTGTCAAGACCGATTGCACTGGCATGTGGTCCAATGCCTATGTTTGCGTTGCTGTGTTGTAAAAAAGGGGGATGGGGCGAAGGTAGACGGCTATGAGTGGAAGGATATTTATGTAACCAGTTTTTATACGTAAAGAAAAATGTGCAGTTACTGCAACATCACCTACCGAACTTAGCTGGAACGACTTCCGCAAGCGACTGGCCAGACCCTCTAAAGGAAGGCAGCGGTTCGATGTGTCTATTTGGGATACATAGATATCAGTGTATCGCTCTATGCAGATGATTCAGGGTAGGGCTCTTTTCCCTCTGTATATTACTTTATCTGAATTCTCAAGTTATTTCAAAATCTCGGCCATGAAGTATCACGACATCTCGTTGCGCACCCAACGCTGTTGTTTTAATTATCATGGTTGCCTTCGCCTCAGTACTGGTCTCCAATGATACTCAGCTGAGTGAGGCCGTCTAGGTTTCCCTATTGGCGTCTCTCCGCTTGAGCCTTCTCTTTCCGTTCCATTAGTCGTAGCTATTAGGTTGGACCCAGTTGATTCTTCCCTTGCTTGCTGTACCCACGACGAGTATCTCTGCAAAATAGCCTGCACTCTCCGATGTTCCTGGGCTGCCTCTCAACGATAGTCCCGAATGTATTGTAAGAGGAATTATCGTACTGTTAACCCATAGCTTTATCACTAACACGCAGCAAAGCTACCGTGCCTCCTACCCGGCCTCAATCAAACGGACTGTCCCACAAACGACCAGCCATGTTTGTATCAGAACGAAGAATTCATTAGTCATATAGAAGGGTGCATCCTTTTGAGCTCCCCTCTAGTGCGCGCTAGGTAATAATAATCTATTCCACTCTCTTTATAGTGAAGACCTATACACTGAGTATTTGTTTCTAGTCACACAAAATATCGCCTGGAGGGTGTGTGGCTATCCTTTACATCATGAGGGAGAGGAAATCAAAATCGCACGGAGAGTTCCGTTCGCGTTACTACCAACTCTCGCAATCATCCTTTAGCTTTCAACTAAATTCGCTCGACTATCAACTAAGGGTCCAGACGGCTAATACTATACTTGGGGCCTACATAAGTAAAAACTAACTCAGATCAGAAGCTAGAACATGTGCTAAATCACAATTAAAATTTATTCTTGTGCCTTATGTATGTTTGCATATGTATTGTAAGATTTTTATTAAACGCTAGGCTCTAACTTTAAGGTGCACTGACAGTGTTGTTTAGTAGAGAACGGAGCTAGAAGCGATCTCTAGACTCTCACTGATCACCAGATAACACCTTTTTCAAAGTGAGCCTTGCAACCCATATTTCAGCAACTTATCCTTTTACCAATTGTCTATTGTCCGCACTCATAGTTAACCATTGCATTATACAATCTTTTTACGCCTTACAAACGTTGTACCACGCCTGCATTGATATCACCAAGACATCAATCCTTTTCATATACCTTCAAATATCTCATCTCCCAGACAAAAAGATCCACCTGGTTTTATAGATTACCCTAGGCGTTAACACCCTAATGAGATTCGTCTTCACCTTTGTCGGCGTGTTCCAATGCAACCCTATAAGTCTAGCCTTGACATTTCGGACAGGCGAAACGACAGGAACGTGTGTCAACATCGTCGATTATCTAGCTCTAGCGCACGCAGGCGCCAATATCACACTATGGATGCTCCTGCCTATTACCCAGATATAGGGCATTAACCTAGAAAGGTGCAAGAAAATCGTTGTAATGTGCGTGTTCAGCCTCGGATTTTTGTACGTAATTCCCCAACTACTTGCTGATCTGTACTTATATCTAACGTTATCCTATAAGTCTCACTATTGTAAGCATCATTCACGCCACTGCTATTGCACACTCCAGGGATAATCGACTGAACCCTACCGGTATGTCAAAGGTGCCTAGAGCTACTACAACTAGGTTTAGAGTTAATCATATTTCGTGCCGCTAGTTAGCATAATCCCAGCTGTCGTATGGTCAAACATAGAGCTGTATGTGTGTATCTTTACGGCATGCATACCGAGCATCCACTAGTTCTTCGTCAGATTCATTCTTCAGCGGTCAGAAAAGAATATTCGCTTCGAACTGGCCATGGCAGGCTACAGATGTTCGAAAACTGCCCGGAAAATAATAGTACCTTCACAGCACTGCGCGAGCTGGACACAATTAACAAAACCACTATAGGTCGCTGTTACGGTAAGATATCCGACAGTAGTGAGTTCTTCTAACAGGTAGCTGAGGTTGATACTCAACAAATAGTAACTGGGTCTTGTTAGCTCACTGATTTGTTAATAATCTTGCTGGTCTGGCGAGGATGCAGTGATCAGTCGTATACCCGTAGGCGTATATCAGGCTCCTCAGAGCTAGACACAGGTCCCACTCAAATCCGCAACACCGAGAAGGCAGACTACCATCTTGCAGTTTCGACGCAGAGGCTGCCACCTTGGAAGGAGGGCCGTAACTTGGGGTCACTCCTACGCAAACAGACCGACTCGGCCACAGGCGTCGGGGGGCACAGTTTGTTTCAGACTGGGCGTTAAAGTACAATACTGTACCGAACATCATCGTCTCACCTTCCACCAATATCCAACCCAATATCAACTACACTGCAAAAATGCGCCAGGAGGAGACGGTATCCCATCGTAAGTCGGTGTGCGTTGTTCCGTCCAGGGTGTCCCAGCCGCAGTCCGAGATCGAGAGTCTGCCTCATAGCAATCCTTTCCAACGATCTCTCACCGTCTTTCACAGACCAGAGGCGCATCATGCTCCAGTTCAGGTGACAAGGAAAGCTTCCTATTACGAGATCGTAGTTCAGAGCTACAGTAACGGCACTAATGCGGTCAGGAAGCGGACTAGAGTTACTCCTGAAGTTTCGCCAAGTACCGTCACAGCTCCTTGTTTCTTCTCAACATCATCCGCACCCAGTCGCATTTCTAAGACTCTATCGTTAGGTGCTTTCATCTTCGCAACCGTAGAGTCCACCGCTCCGCCAACGTCCCCCAATACGCCATGCAAGAGCTGGCCGAACCAAGGCACGCCACTATTGAACCCCGTGCTCTCCTTTACTGAACCAGCTCGTGCCAGATCCCCGGAACTGCCCCACAGACACCGTGGCGTCAAGTGCGGTGGAGTCTACGCTCAAAAACACCAGGAGTTCATTAGGCAGCAGGAGAGTAAATTCCATCGCCACGAGCTAGGGCCTATCCGTCTACACGACTCCTCGCGCCCACGCTCCAGCCCAACATCCCTTCCGCCCCGCTCGATAAGTCGGACCATAAGGACGCCGATACAGCTCCCTGCCGCTCCTTTAGGGGCCTTCCTGTCCGACCCATAATGTGCATAAGGGAAAAACCAAAATATTTACAGTCCGGGACGAACAACTCCCAACTGTGGACTTTACTTCCTTTCTCCTAATTTTCCGTCTTAACGGTAAGATTCCCATTTCATACCCCCATAATTCGTCTCCAAGATCCTAAATGACGTACACACACACATACACACACCCATAACAAGCAAAAAAGATGCAAAAGCCAAAATAAGGCGAGACTTTTATCCGGACGCCGGGCCTGGTTTTGCCCCTCCTCCTCCTGGTGACTCTGGTCAAAATGGAGGCGGTGTCGAGGGCCAATTTGTGGTTCGAGTTCTACTGAACAACGGGCGGAAGTTGCAGTCGGAGTAAATGGAAACTCTGTTCTACGGGCTGGTGTTGCTGGAGCTGTGCTGAAGCGGTAGGCATTGTAGGCAGTATGTGCGGACGAGGGTCGTTTATTGTTTGACACGTTCTCGGTTGCCATCCGGCAATAAACGATCTGGCTAGGCTTTGACGTGAAACGATCGCCGTGTTGGGCGGCCGAAATCTCGGGCGCTCTCTGGGCTATATAACAAGAGATGTAAGACATATCGCCTTGCTGCTGTTGCTGCGGCTGGTGTGATGCGAAAGTATGGCAGGATGGTTTCGCAGGTTTATAGCTATATGCCGTGATATTGACTTAGTTGTTGCGTACTGTATGCTTCGATGCCTCAAACGCAAGTTACGATATTATGTGAGATTTAGTTTGTATGTGAAGCTGCCGTCAAAAATTGTTTGTTGATGCGCGTTGCGTATTTCATATGCGTAACTATGAGGCTTCATATATGTTGTGTTGTAAAGCCTTCGAGCTATGAAACCAAAGCCCGATAGATATTCAGCAAAAAGCACTGACAGAAAGCATGAGCCAGTGGCCGAGCTCGTGGCTAGTAGAACAGTCGTTTTGTATAGAACCACAAGGGCTTACGACGCGCTACATAAGCTACGATCGTTGGGTTGGCGTGGTGTCGAGGATTTCCTCTTGCCCCCGCTAATAGTGAGCCTCTAGTACCGCCGTGTCGTGGTTCGCTCGGATGTAATTCATGCAAATATGACCCCTACGCCGCGGCAACTCACCAAACTCCTGGGCCTACCTGACATCTAATATCATTCATGCTTTTCTAGTCTCTCACCAGCGTGCGCACAAAGGGTGAATAGCAAGCCCTGTTAAAGCCTAGTGTCACACCCTGTATTTCACCCCGGTCGATAAGTGTGTATGTATCATCAGTCACCCCGACTCGGTGGTATCACGGGTGGCTCTATTGAAGCCATCGTGAACTCTCAGCTACCAGAATGTCGATGAAACCACCCTCCCTTAGGACTATAAACAATTACGCCCGCACCCATAACTTTAAAATGTGACTACTCATTCTCGAGCCTGGCAAATAAACATCTGAGCCCCATGACGTTGGGTTTGAGACTTTGCGATCTCTCATCGCAGCCCAACGAGACATGGCCCCCCTGCTCCCTTTGTGGACCAAGCAGCCTGTTCGCTTTTTTGACACAACCAGGCCCCTTTTCAAAGTTTGTGGATCTGCTCGGGGGTTTTCTAATTTCAAGGGTACCTATCGAACATTTTCCCGTGTGTTCGCCGACAGAATGGAGAAACCTCCTCCCACGAAGTCTCATAATGTTCAACTTGGAATACTTAAGCCATTAGGCTAAGGGCCTATTTATGAACGTGAAACATTGAAAGATTAATGAAAATGGTCGGGTTTAAACGAGGAAACGAATAAGCTGACTTAGTGTCATCCTGGAAGCGAACCTTAGTGATAAACTACATTTCCCACCAACTTCTGATTACGCTTTGAGCTTTTTAAAGAGGCTATGGCACGATACTGTATCACGGTGTTTTGACCGGTTTTGATGGAGACGTGATCAATTTGACAGGTTGTGCCAGTTCCCCCGAAAGCGATGCCCCAGCTAAGCTGTCAAGACTTTGGCGGTCGATACCTGATAGAATTGATACTAGACCAAACCCCCTGCTTAGAGGTGATGAATATAGCAGAATAGTGACGCCAAGAGTGATGACTGTTAAACAGGGCTGGACAGCTAAGGTTAGATAGAGCTAATACGATCTCTGTAGTGTCTCTTGTTTATAAAAGACACTCTAGGTACTTAGCTTGACTGGATAGTAGTACATCATGTCTTGAAATGTAAGCTGAGTTGGTTAGCTGCTGTACTGAAATCGGAACTCATGTTGAACTCTGCCGAGTTAAAGGGTTCTACTTGTGGACATTGCATAGTAGCAATTCTAGACCACAACATTGTTACTATAGACGTCACTATGTATAGAATCATCCAAGTAGACCTGTTCTCTTCCATATTGATAATGCTAAAAGGATACAGCATTTCCATCAAAGTAGACATATACCACGAGTGAAGTAAGAGGACGCTATAAGTAATCAACTCTTGCCTGGATAGTGGCAGATTGACATCTTAGCATGAGCCATTTAAAAGCTAGAAGCTGCTTTAAATGATTGACTATATGCCCTAGCAAGGCTAGTATCAAATATCGAACTAGTGGACATACTGTGCAAGTACTGCATAACTTGATCCTCCTAGTACTATAGTAATGTACTGCATAGATTGATCTAATAATAGTTTTTAGTTGAGCAGGGAGAAAGCCTAATAATTATATAAGTCAAATTCACTAAAGTTCTAGTCTTTATAAGGCCCTTTAGCTTCTTTACAAGTGTCTACGTAATCAACTTCAAATCAGCCCAGATCTTAAACATTTGACTTATTCAAGGTAGTAACAGTCCTAAAAACTAGTAAAGTAATTTTCCATGATTCACCTAGAGCAAGCAGCTCTTGTAATAATATAATGTAGCTAGGTTATAGAATATCAAACATTAATGTGCTTATAGCTGATAACAAGAGAGTATTATACTTATAAGCCTGTGGAAAAACTGGTAATTATACCCTAGAGCCTTCTAGCTTTGAAGTTGTTGCTTTCCGAAAGGGCAGGGTTGCATTAAAGAATAGTAAGGCGCCAAGATCCAAAGTCAAGCCTGGGGGCAAAAAGTCCTGTAGTATGTCAAATTTATTATATAGTCTTTACTACTGACCTTAAGAGTACTCTGGCCCCTAGTGAAAGTCTTATATACAACATTAAGCCCAATAAAAAGGGCCAAAAGAAAGCTAAGAGCCGCTCGCCAGGTAAATCCAAGCCTTGATACTAAAGGATGATTGTAAAGGATTACATTGTAGTTCTGGATGGTCGATGCACCAAATCTAGCTTCGAGAAGTACAAATAATGTCAGAGTAACGCTTGCAAGACATAGGTTCATAATGCTAAGCAGGAAGCCGATAGCGATGAGTTGGTTGTTTCTAACTCCAAAATGCTGCGAAAGAAACTCATTCTCAACCACTGGGATTGCCAGAGCGAGAAAGATTAGAGACAAAGTAGCTGTGACGATGTCCAAATTGAAGAGCTTTTTCTTCTTTGCCGGCTTGTCAAGCGGAACACCGTCGACGGAGGGCTGATGGAGGAATGACATGGAAGTTGCAGACGCCATGTCATCCAAACGGTACATATTACGTTGATCCATCCGTAAGATATCTGAAGACGCCGTTATTTAGATTTGTGTCTTCTTGAGCGACGTTTTTCAGAGAATTATCGCTGGTATCTCGCGGTGAAGAGCAAACTCGTTCGTTGAATCAGGTACCAATGGACCCGTGAGTGAGTTGCCAGACTATTCGATGCTATGAGTGAGCTGCGAACCGCTCTCAGTTTATAGCTCCGATTTCGAGACAGCCAGTTGTAAAGATGAAAATGTACTGGCCTGTTGCATGAGAGCTTGGGTGGCCTAGTACCCGTACACCTTGCAGCAGCAGCATGCGTAATTTATAAACGGCAGAGCATTTAGAAAGTAAAGCGCAGAGCCTTACTTCAAGCGTGACTGTCGTGTTAGCCCATGAGCCACATGCACAACACTGTAACCGCGTCAGCTCAACAGCGACAGAAAACGCCATAATTAGATCAGGCTGGCATTGAAGACAACATCAGGTTGCGTAGAGACTATTCCTGCCCATTCAACTCTGAGGTGATGAGTCTCCATTTGTAGCTAACCAGGTCACGCCCTCGCGCCGCTGCCTCTAACTTCGATCGAGCAGAGGTTGGAATCTCACGTCAGCATGAAACCGCACTTGGATTTTTTCTACCACCGCTACGACTTACATTCGGTACGTTAAACCGCAGGGCCGTAGGGCCGTAAGGCCGGACACAGCACCTTGTAGTAATTTCCAGTGCTACGACAGCAATCCAGCCTGGGTGGAGTAGTGCGCCTCCCAGGGTGGGCGCTTTCGATATTCCATGGAGCGACGCTGCAGTGCCTGTTTCTCATACCTCACTCGGATCAAGACATCTAATGTGCCCTTCGCGGGCTTGTCTGACTTGAACTTGACAGGGTAAAGGACGGCGCCCTTGTCAGGACCCCAGGTAACGACGAACGTCCAGAATTGTTGCAAAGTCCTCTGGCTGAGCAGGATTGCTTCGGGCTCGGCCGTGCGCTGTTTCGAAGCCCTGGACCGCTGGCTCAAGGATTGAAGAGAGAGTGCCCTCCGCGATTGACCCAGGCATCATCTTAACTGGCGAGAATACCTCTGCATCTAGCCGGTGGACCTTGCGGTCATGAGGAGCCATGATGGGGGTGGAGGCTATCAACAAACAATATAGGCAGAGAGAACATCACGACGGCATCGCCATTAAATACCTGTCCTGTACTAATCCTCAAAAATGAAAGTTCGATGGATTTAGCACCTCAAATCTCAATAATATTTTCGGCTTAGTCTACAAGGGAATGTAATATATACCGATAGGTCATTACCTTTATACTTGATATCTCATCGACAGTCTGGATAAAAAAATATCAAATTTACTTTAAGCGTGGGATAAAAAGCATCGATGAATTTTAGTATTTACCTAGACTGCAACACTATTATTACGACCCAATCTAACAGGATAAGTATAACTAAGACTATTAGAATAACATCCAGTACGACCATACGCTGATGTAGGAATAATTATAAAGCGGATCGGCGTTAATAGTGCCTTTTTAAATGCCTAGAAATATCACGCTAGAGCCTAAGAGATTATGTTACCTAAAATGAATTGTACTTGTAAGGCTATCTTTACAGCAAAGAAATTTGAGACCGAATCGCGCTAAAACATAAGCAGCAAAACGACATTTAGCACTTTAAACTTCAGTCATGATCGGTATAGGCTTAAAGATTAATGTCTCTTCGACTTATATTTTTTCTAAAATCTCACCTTTTACAACTCGTGGACTTATTCTCACGGTCACCCTGAGTACAGGTTTCAGCCTTTGCTACATCGTTAAGAAAGGTTTGCCCAGCTTGGGGTGTCAGCTAAATACCGACTTGAGATTCGTTAATAATCGTCGTAGGGTAACCTCGCTGAATGAACTGACCCTTAGCTCCATCTTCCAATTTCTTATGCTTGTTTTGCTACTAACGTCGAATGCTAACTTTCTTGCTCCTTCTTGCAATAGCGAAGCTGTAGCTACTTACATTCGTTTTCAATGCAACTTACCTATAATAGCCGGTGTGGCCTTCCATATCCCGACTCTGAACCGCTCATGAGTTCAATATGGCCCTAGGGACTTTTAGTCGACAATTCAAAAGTGTTGCTATTATATTTTGTGGTGGCAGCTATTCGGTACCTTATATAACGAGAATATAACTGGGGTGATACTATGCTGTTCGATCTAACTATTTGAGCCTCCCTAACTAGGACACTAGCAAACCAAGAAGCTTCTGACATAATTCTTGTCAATAATAAACCATAGTGCGGGACTCCTATGGTGTTAATCTGATGAGTTTGATGGTTTGCTGTAATCAACGGGCTTATTTGTACTGCGTACCGAGGATAATAGCCGCAAACTTTTCTAAGTGCTACTTCCTTGGCGTTACCGGACTTCGCACCGCTAACTCGGGCATAGTTCGAGCATTTGGCGTGTTTAGCGATCAAACCATTTTTCAAACCCTGTACCTTACCATTCTGATACCAGAAATGACTCTTGCACACACCGGTAAGTGTCTGCAACAGCATGAATCCATCTCCGTTTTGCGACAAGAGAGGCCGATAGGTAGTGAGCAGGGGTCAAATATAACTCGATACAAACTTTGACAAAACAATCTATTTGAATCCGGAACGACTGGGGACGAAAGATTCAGACTTAACCCCAGGTATTTGTAACGCCTATAATTTTTCCATGTGGCCCTTTTAAGGCACCTTGGCGAAAGGCTTGCAGGTTCTGGACAAGAATTCCATGTCGGACAGAGATGTAAGCGTAGTTTTGAATTTATTGAGCTGTAACTAGGCGGCGATGTCAATTATAAAAGGAGATCAAGAGCCCACATTTCTCTTGTTCGCGTGTGTCTTTACTCAATTAATCTAGCATTTTCAGCTTTTCTAATTGCGCTGTCGTCAACTATCGCATCAAACACCAAATTCTAATATCGTCAGTCATCATGCAACTGAACATTCTCTTCATTCTTGCAGTTATCTCAGCCGCTATTGCAGCACCCAGCCCAGTTCCACTCTCGTGCACTATTAGCGAGGCCAGAAAGTGTGTCAGTACGGTACGGAGACCTTTTTTTTGTCACTCTTTAACTTCTTGCGCAAACTGGCTTCGCAGTGTGGTGGCCGCGCGTTTGTCTCTTGTTCCGACGGCCGATGTGTTTGCTAGCACTTACATCTTTCTCGCTTGGATCGTTTTCAAATGTCATTACACGAGTTGTACCTGAATTGCAGTTTGGAAGCTAGGGAAAAAGTGCAAACAAACCCGTGAATTACCTTTATAAGCAATAAACTGTCTTTGATAAGAAGTGACCTGACACAAAACATTATACATTTGAAGAGATATACTGAATGTTTTGATTAGTCCTTTAGAAGCTTGTAAGGTTTAATTAGAAAGTTATTAGACATTAGGCTACGAAGAAAAGTATTACTAGCTATAAAAATAATCTACTTATGACTAATATATATGAGTTAGTAAAGGATTTAATAATTTAGAAGCTGTTTATTACTAGAGGATTAATATATAAGCTTTAGTAAATTAATATATAGGCGTTACTTTATATAGGCGTTACTTTCCAAGGACATGATTAGTTCAAATTTTAATTATTAGTGTATCTTAATTCGACTACTTTTTTTTAAAATACCTGTACTTTTTCTTTTTCTTTTCTTTATTAATTTATATTTATTGGTTTTATTAATAGATTTTAAATAATACTTCTTTTACTATTAAAGTCTAGTATTATTTATAATACTAGACTAGAAGTACTAGCTTTATAAATATATTTTACTCACTAAAGTAATAATATAATAAAAAAACTAATTTACTTAATTTTCTTTTATTTAATTAGTAATGTACATGTATAGCGAGCTGACAGCCATAGTAAGCGGACAACTTTCTTATCATACCTTGAAGGCCACTTTTTTATTTATATTTCAAAAATTAGAATTAAGCCTAAAAAAGGTCTAGTTCTTAGTATTAGACTGCAATAAGAGTTTTATCTTAATGAATCATAGTAGGGAAATTATTGTTTTTTAATAAAGGCTATTCTCTTATTAGAGGGAAATAATAAGGGTTTTTAGGTTTTTAGCCCCTATAAAAGGGACAATAATTTCTTTACTATTATTTATTAAATCAAAACCCTTATTGCAGTCTAATACAAAAAAACTAGATCTTTTTTAGGCTTAATCTGAATTTTTAAAAAGTAAGTAAAAAAGTGGCCTTTAAGGTACAATAAGAAAGTAGTTTGCTTGCTATGATTACTATTGTTATTCACTACTTAATTACTTTTGTATTTATTAATTAATTAGTTACTTTACTAATTAATTGCAAATCTACTAATTAATTAGTAAGCTTAGCATACAGTTAGTTTATTTTATCTTTATATAATCTATACTATAGTTCTTTATTTTAAGTAATCTTATATATCCTTTAATATAACCCTAACCCTAACCCAGTGTGTTAATCTGCCGCTTTCTGGCGCCGTGACAGGGCCTTAGAGACATTTTGTCCAGCCCCATGTGTTCAGCCTTGCTCCTTTCGGCCCGGAAGAAATGAATAGTTGTGAACGGCAGGGCCTAGCCTCGTGGGGGCCCGAGGGCTTGCCGTGGTTACTACAGAGGGCCAGGAGGCTACAATGCCTGTTTACATCAGATCCCTAGAAGCCAGGGTTGTTTCTAAGCAGGGTCCCCGTCTTTAGGCCAGCTGTGCCCTACTGCTTTAGTTAGAAACGTGGCACCTGAGCTGAGAAGGAGACTGTCTAGGTAAGTTCGTTTGTGGCAATGTTTGAGACGAGGCGAGGCTGCCGGGCTAGGGCAGACTTACAGTGAGTCTGGGCGATATCTCTATCTTCGATCAGGGTTGATGCATTTATACTGCCCTCATCTGGGCATTGGCGCTGAAATGGGCAGCGTGGGACAGTATGTGTAAACCACTTTGTGGGTCTATATCCTGAAAGCCCCTTAGTAGCCTGCTAGCTTTTGTATATTCACAACAAGGTTTACCTCTGGGCGGCTGCTAGGCCTTTTTCGTGGATACGGACAAAGCCCAGGAAGTCCTCCGGCTGGGCCTGGACTTGCGAGCAGGTTAGAGTCGGGTTCTGGATCGGGGCGGAGCCGGGGCTGAGGCCGCAACCGTAGCCTAGTTTCGGGTTTAGATCAGGTTCGCTATGTTATTTATGAGCCTCTCCAACAAGCCAGGGGATAGTCAAGAAAACATCCTTTCTGGCACCGAAGAGTCTTGCGTCGATGCCGGTGTCTAGGATCGCAATTCTGACTAGGCTCGAGGTAGGTGACGGGAGAGTCTTTAATGTACTTTTCATAAACATCCTTGTACCTAGCCTTCCAATCTTTGTATATATCGCTTCTGCAAATTGATCAGTTCATGTATGCAACTGAGTAGGCAGGCAACAGCAGGCATAATAGGTGAGCTTTCTCTGTGAGCTAGGAGCAAACAAGAATTAATCAACTTGCCAGTCTAACAGTCCTGTCTTACTATCAAAGAACTGGGCTGAATGGGATACGATCTCCGTAATAAAACTAGGTTGGGTATTGAGACTCAGATGAAACTTCAAATATGGAAACAAAGACTGAGGCTGTTTAAACCCTCTCCAGCCTTCTTCCCGTTTCATTCCTCTTTGAATATCTCCAAGTGTCCTCATGGGCCCTCCGTATCCTTCGTCGACGCCATTAAACACCTGCCCTATGTCTATTAGAGAGATAGAGCGATCCGAGCTGTCAATGAGCTTGATTTGGTGTATCTTCGCAAATTTTTCGAACGACTTTACACTATACTGTCATCAAAACCACAGGCAAGGAAATCAACGCCGGGCAGAAATGCTCCGAGTCCAAGATTTTGGTGGCGAAAGAATCGCACGATTCATTTCTGGTGTCTTCTCTGGTCTTCAATCGCGTTTCAATGAAGGGTCGCAATGGAATCTCGTGTAACGTCATCTTGAAAAGCTTGATATTTGCCGATCCCCACCCTAGTGGAACCTACCAATTGTTATCAAGATGGAAAACAGTATAGCGGACAATGAGAGAGAAGACATCCTTTGTCTTCTCTGTGAACTATTAGTGACGCCCTTCTAGCTACTGTGCAAGGGAAACAGCATCAGTAGACTTGTCGATACAGAAGTTTGTCTTCTCGAATCCCATCTCGAAGAGTTGATCACAAATAAGCATCAACTCAAGTCGTTGTAAGGGTTTAGCTTGTGTTTTCATGATTAACATGCATGGAGTCTTAATACTCTGGCTTGTAGCTAACGAATTTCCCCTATAGCGTATTGTTAAGTCACCTGGAAGGCGAAAACTAATCTGGGTCTCTTTGATTCTATGAACCTGGACCTTGGTTCAGTTCTGCACTATAAATAAAAACGTTTTGAAGTCTAGGCCTCCCGCTGTCTAATCTTTAATAAACTTTCTAAATTTCCTTGGATTAGTTATTTTATAATATTCTTTTTCTTCTTTTTTTCCTTATTTAATAACTAGTATTTAGATTACTAGTCTCTTATTTACTTGAATTTGAATGTTTCTAGTAAGCAAGCTCCTATCTAGGTTGTAGAGAAATTATGACTTATATAATACTATGTAGTTTATTATGTTAGCAGAGTGTGTTCTAGGGTGTTATAAATGGTATTAAAAGTCATAGTGAAGTCAAATCACCTTCGGTACAGTGATGTATCTCCTGTATCACGCGAGCTTTGTTCTGCTTTTTTATACTATATCTTATTTTATAGTAAATACAAATCACTTATTTAAACACAAGAGACATATAGTATTCTTTTAAAAAAAGTTGATTAGAAAAGCTTTACTAGAGTAGTTTTCACATCTTTTTGTATGACAACATATAGGGAATATAAAGCACTTAGCATGGCTTATAAGTAGTACATTATTTACTATTGATTGTGTGTGTGCGTCACGAAGAGAAGTTATCACTAGCGGCAAGGCGACGGCAAGCTATTGTTGGCGTTGCTGATT
>JAIMZG010002586.1:0-15200 GCA_020466075.1 Colletotrichum coccodes
GACCTACCTCCTCGATATCAACGGCCGCCAGCAACCTCCTCCGCTGGCTGACTTCCTACTTCATACACATCATCACCATCTTCTAGCAACAATACAATTGACGTATTGTTGTCCATCCGTACGGATACACCTATGATGCCAACAATTTCCACCACCTTTACCGTGTTCTGGGGCTCCTCGGCGGATATCGCCTTGGCTATTAGTCTTGACGGTTCCTGATAGCCAACACATACTCACAACCTTCAACAATCACAACCCATTTCGTCTATTGAATTCTACAGAGCTCATTTTATGGTCTCTTGTGCTTGCTAATAGCAGCATTTCATACGTGAAATGCCTAGTATTCGATATTTGTATAATCTAGAAAGCATCCGTCCATGTCCAGTGGCTTCGTGTCGCCTCTGCTCCACCTGTATCTGACTACCCCCGGGGGATGCGCTTCTGCCCGAGACTCCTCTACAGTCCTTGGCGAACGCTCGTAATTCATGCGTTTCCAATCTGTATCGAAGGGAGAGCGACATTTTCCGAATTGCCTCCAGATAGTCATCTTGACGGACCATTGCTCGCGTGTGTCAAGCCGGTTGAGCACGATTTGAGCGTCTGTCAGGCATACCGGGCAGGAAAGAATGGTACCGCGCTGCATTACAGCAAGGAAAGTAGGTGGCGAAATAGAAGGTAGGCATCCGTCGTGAAGTTCCGACACGGGGCGACAAAACGTGGTTGACTGGGAGGTGGAGCGGGGGACGCTCCATGCGGTCCGGTGGTAGCAAATATGCCCACCGCGTAGGAATTTGAGAAACTCTTCCAGTCTAGCCATGTCGCCTGTCGGGTGATGTGCCGTCTGTTCTATGACCAGGAAGAGCTCGTCGTCAATGATGCGCGCCCGCCAAGTGTATCTGAAATGTGTTCCTGTTACTAAACAAGACCGCCGCTGGTTATCGTCAAGTATTTGCACCGGCAAACCATGCGAGGCTCCAAACAAATGGCGGTTCATCACCAGCCGGGCGTATTGATATGCCATCATGGTGTGACCGGAGGGTGGAATAAAGGTGGTATGAAAACAGTAATGTCCGGGAAAGGCGCGCAAAAGTCCTCTGTGCCCAGAATGTCGCCGCCATGGGTGGAGGGTGGCGCACTCAGGGCAGTACAGTAGATACGGAATGTCCCTTTCCAGGAATGTGAGAAGTGCAGCCTTTGATTTGGGATCTAGAATTGTTGATTTGGGAAAATAGGAGACGTAGAATGACCGGCAGGTTAGAGCGAAGGACATGACCGACTCAGGTTGTAGGTAGCCGATGATGAGAAGTATAATCTCTGGTGGCAGCCTCAGGTTCGACTTCGGCTTGGTAGCTTGCCTCCAAATCGCAACCAGATAACGGATGGTCCGTAGTAAGCGCATAGGGCCGGGAAGTTGAGTCGACGGTCGTTTAGGTGAGCATACAGAAAGACGCCAGATTTTGTGTTGAGAGGACGTAGGCAGGGAATTGTACTCGCACTGGAGCTAACTCTTTCCACAAAGTTGGTCTCCACAAGCAGCTGTGCCATAAAGGTCGAGCGAGGGGCCAGGCCACATGTTCGAAGCTTAACGATCGCATTGCCCACGTCTACCGTAAACTTTTAGAGAAATTGTCAATCACAGGCACGACACATGAGAGTTGTCGAGGGGCATCGCTAAATTTGGCTCCAGTCGTCAATCGAGAGCTTCTCTGCCTGTTGCGTTCGGATTATTTGTGCTCTGGACCTTGCCCACCGTAGACAATTTTCTGCCCATAATTTCGTCCGACCTTCTAGCACAAGGATGATTTACAATTTGAAGTCGCAGAGGCCCTCATGAATCCAAACAGGAAAAGCTCGATACCAGCGTCAGCAACAGGACACTTCCAGTGGATCGGTGCCATTACCAAGGCTCTACTCTAAGCTAGCCGCAGCGAATACCAACCCCCGCCTGTGAATAATAGCAAGACGAACACGGTGAATTTTTACTGTTCGTTTTTCCAAATTGCCTCACGCGTTGTATTTGTTACCGGCGTGTTGTGCCTCTTACCGGCTCTGAGGCCTTGTGCTTCCACGAGAACCCCGATGAGCCCCTAGGCGATGTAGCTGTCAGCGGATACCCTAGACTTCTGAATCTAATAGACTGCGGTTTTCCTGTTCCTGGTTTTGGTTTCGGTTTCGAGGAAGAGTGAGAAAGGATTTCTGGTATTTTCTATTATTTCCGTAATGAAAGTTGTGATTCAGTTGGTATTTACCATGATTGACATATTGACCCTTGGTTTTTCTTTTTCATTTTTACTTTTTTTTAAAAAAAAGAAAAGAAAAACAAAAACAAAAAAGACATCTGCCCTTACGGAGTAAAAGCCCTTACATCTTCGCCGTGGCCTTCAGCTCACGTCTAATTTGATTACCCCTTGGGCCTCTGGCGAATGGCAAGCGAGATTCGAATGCGGCGAGCGGCGAGAGGCATGCTCCAGCTTCTCTCCAGGACGGGAATCTTAAGAATATCCTTGATTGGGCTTCATTCTAGGCTGGCATCACTGCACAGTTAACTCCTTGAAACATAAAACTGTCTTTAGTTGGTTGAGCATGGATAAGCCGCCCCGTCGAAGCACTGAACCCACCCTCATCCACGACTCGTCGTCGCTTCATCCCGTCTCCCCTCGACTCCCCTAACCCACGACGAAGGATCGACGAGGACCCGCTGCAAGCATCCCCGAAAACTCCCCCCGCGGCACGCAAAGCCAGGGGCTAGGGGGGTTACGCCCCCGCTCACGGCGACCCGAAACGATCGTGGAGCTCCTCTGTGGTTCGCCCACAATGCCTGCGGGGTAGCTACGATGACGTTTCCCCCCCGTCCCAGTAAGCTTTCAGCATTACACTATTGAGGGCCTCGCTTCCCCTCCACTGGCCTCCGCTCGGCTCAGCTGTCCATCGTGGGTCTACGATCCCGAGGCGTCCGGCGTTTGAATCAGCTCATTCCTAATCATCTCCAGTTTTTTCTTTCGCCGGACCGGTCACCTCGTCAATCCCGCGGTCAGAGCCACTCTTATCTAAATACCTCTCGTGCCCCCTCGTGTGTCTCGGGTACCGACGCTTCAAGCTCCAGACAAAGGACCCCTGAACGCCAGAAAACCCCCTCGAATTCGCACTCGAGTCTCGCTACCAAGCTAGCTCCGACCTACCCCCAATAAACACCATCATCAAGAAACGCCAAACGCAGACCGCCGCGATGCCTCCGATCCGCCTCGCGACAGCGTCCCCCGCAACAGCCCCCACAACCCCCTCCACCCTCCGCCAGATCTCCCTCCTCGCGGCCCGCGCCTCCACCCACGGCGCTGACCTCCTCCTCCTCCCCGAGGCCTACCTCGGCGCGGGCTACCCGCGCGGCGCCTCCTTCGGCTCCAAGATCGGCTCCCGCGCCCCCGAGGGCCGCGACGAGTTTCTGCAGTACTTCAACGCCGCCGTCGACCTCGGGGATACCGTCGGCGATGCAGGGCGCGGGGGCGGGCGAGAGGTGGGTGAGGAGGGAGCTGCCGGCGCAGCACGTCGTCAAGGAGGGAACCGCGGGGCCGAAACGGGGCGACGGGACAAGGGAGGAGCTGGAAACGATCGCGGCGAAGACAGGCGTGTTTCTCGTCGTGGGTTGCATCGAGCGCGCCGGCGGGAGTCTGTACTGCTCCGTCGTGTACGTGTGCCCCAAGCTGGGTATGATCGGCAAGCGACGCAAGGTGATGCCGGTACGTCTCCCTCAACAGCGGCCCCCCTTCTTTTCCTCTACCTGAGGACTGACACCACGATGCAGACTGCGACTGAGCGCCTCATCTGGGCCCAAGGCTCCCCCGCAACCCTCCGCGCCGTCTCCACCACCATCAAGGGTGTCCGCATCAACCTCGCCGCCGCAATATGCTGGGAGAACTACATGCCCCTCCTCCGCCAGGCCCTCTACTCCCAAAATATCAACCTCTACCTCGCGCCTACGGCCGACGGCCGCGACACCTGGCTCCCGCTCATGCGCACCGTCGCCTGCGAGGGCCGCTGCTTCGTCGTCTCGTCCAACATGGCCGTCAGGCCCCCCTCGTCCGCCGCGGCCCAGACCCAAGGCCAGGAAGCGAACGGCGGTGGCGGCGGCGAGGAAGACGAGGACCGGAGGGACGCCGACGCGTACCCCCGCGCGCGTCGGAACTCGTGCCTCACGGAGGAAGGCTTCGAGATCGCCCTCCCCGAGAAGTCCACAGCCGCCAATGCCAGCGCCAGCCCTCGTCGCCGCCGCAAATCCGTCATCGTCGAGGACGGCAACGAAATCGCCCTCCCCGGCGTCGATGACGCCCGAGTCTCTCCAGCAAACGGCACCAACGGCGCCGGGACCACCACGAGACCCGCCGGCAAGCCCGCAGACTGGATCTCCCGCGGCGGCTCCTCCATCATCGGCCCCTTTGGCGACGTCCTGGCCGGCCCGCAGTGGGAGGACGACGAGGGCATCATCTACGCGACGTCGACTTTGATGACTGCATCCGCGGGCGGTTGGACATCGACGTCGGCGGAAGCTACTCGCGCAATGACTCATTCAAGTTTTCTGTCGAGGGACTGGACCTGGACCCCCTGCCATATTGATGCTGGCCTGACAGCTTCGCCTTGTCCGTTGCCGCATGTAGCTTATGACGCGTCAGTCAGGTAGTCTTTGCGCCGTTTGTGAGTGTTGCATGGGCGACGTCTCGAGAGCATGATGAACTATGCAATCGCACCGAAAAGTGCGACAATCACCGGCAAGCACAAGTTGTAGCTTCATAATGTATGTATTTCCGTTGATGCTCGGATCACGGCTAGACTGGCTGTGTATGAGCCCCGTGATGGTGATATCCATGAACCCCTGATGCCGAATCCCCAACCTTCCCAGTCCTCCCGTGTGATGCAAGCCGAAACCCCTAGCCCCGGATTCATTAATGCGAGATAATGGTCGTAAACAGTAATGGACTATGCCGTGCTAACTTCAGCGCTCCTCGTCGTTCTTGACCCGGCTCGGGCCCTCGCCCCTGTCCTCGGCATCGTCCTTTTCCGACGCCTCGCGTGGGCTGGTCAGCGGGCTCGTCACGCCACCGATGCTGCCACTGATGCTGTCAGATCGTCCGTGTCCCAGCAACCCGCTCCGGACGCTTGCCCCGTCTCCGGTACCGCTCTGCTTCGCATAAAAGCTGCTTCGCTCGCCAGGCACGGCAGGGGCAACACCTGTGGCCGAATAGATGCTGGTACGTTCGGCGTTGGCGATACGCGAGGTGCTCTGGTGGAGTCCTGGGGTCGCCGGCATGCCGGCGCCCTGATCGATGTTGGCGCTGAGGACGCTTAGAGGGAGGCTCTCCCGGCTGCCGCCCCAGAGCGAGGAAGGAGCCAAGGCGCGAACCGATGCGTCCGTATCGAGCGAACGACGGCGGCGGCGTTGGGATGATGACGCCAGAGTGATAATGGATGCGTTGTCGGTAAGAAGATTGTTGGCGGTCGCCGCGGTATACGTCGTTGGGTGGCCAGCCCCCGCCGCCGCGGGCGCAAGGTGAGCGGGGATGGCGGAGGCGGGCGAAGCTGTTGGAAACGGTTGGTTGAAGTGGATCGATTGGGTGTGACCCTGGTGCGAGGTGTGATTGCCGTTGTTGGTCGGGTTCGTGGGCACATGGATGCCGCCGTTATTAGGTGCTATGGATTGTATTGTGGTCAAGGTCGTCGTCAGCGATCGCACTGACGGCGCAGGCGACGAAAAGGTGCTGTCTCCTCCCCTGCGAGACTCGACGCCTCCGATCGTTCGACTGGTTCCGGCCACCGAAGGAGCGCCGTGGGATGGGGCGACTACCGAATGCGCTCCGTCTTGGTCTGTCGATATCGTCGGGGCCATGGATCTTGCGCCTGTAGTGGGTGGGGCGCGGCCATTCTCGGACGACATGCGGGAAGATCGTTCAAGAGATGTTGCACTCCCGCTGAGGGCGGTCGAGAAGGAATATGAACTGGTCTCGACATCGACATCGGCGTGGCTGGCTGAGCCTACCCGGCCAGACTGGGGATAAGGGTTGTTGTTCTTCGAGGCTCGCAACTTGGCGTGTAGTTTGGCCTGCTGGCGCTTGGAACTGGGAAGACGGACGCCACCTCCGTCGCTAGAAGATGAACTTTTGAAGTTGGTGAGCTTCTTGACCCAGGTGGAGAAGGGACGGCGCCGGGCTACACGATCGGGGCGATCTAGCATATTGTCAGTATTCTGGGTGGTTGCATGCGATTGGCGAGGCGGCGGTGAAAGTGCAAGCGACGAAGAAAAAAAAGGGTTAATCACCGTGCGGCGGCAGCGCGGCCTCGGTCGTAGCCATTCGGTAACCTTGCGATCAGGATGGTAGGTGGAACAGTCTTCGGGGGGGTCGGTCGGCGAGGGTACGGGTCAGTGTTTCCTTGCTAGGAGTCGGCGCGGCAGGAGAGGGAGGATATAGAGTCGTTGGTATGGGATAGGATGGGTCAGAGAAACGACAGAACTCTGTAGGCGGCGTTGGGGAGAAAGGAGAGGAGGTGCGTCGGTCGACGGGATGGTTCGGGTTCGGAGATGAAAAGGGTGTGCGAGGAAAGCCGAAGGAATGTGAGCAAAATGCAGTATTCGGATACGGCTGGAAGTTTAGGTGAGTGTGTCGGTCGAGTGCGGTGGGGAGAGTCAATGGGAATGGGTAGCGAAGGAGGGACGAAAGCGAGAGGATGGGAATGGAACAGGAAATGCAAGTGGAAGTGGAAAATGGGATGTGAAAGAGCCAAAGTGAATGGCGCTGGATGCCACGGCGGAGCTATGAGACTACGACGAATTGGGACGATGGGGGGACGAGGACGCTGGACGTGGAGCTTAGTGGACCTGGAGAGCGCAGCCCCAACCCAGTGCCCAGTGGCCCCCAGGCGCAGCCCACCTTTGGCCGCTGCCCAGTCCAGCTTGGGTGCCGCTGCCACTTGGTGTCTGTTTGAGGACCGAGACTCTTATTCTCGGTACTTTCACAGTGATCTTGTTTCCATCTATCATCATTGACAACTAGGACCTTTCACCAGAGACTTTCACCAGAGAGTTTAGCCAAGTACTATAGTATCGTATTTTGGATACGACAACAACGAGGTAATTACCGGGCAGGATGACGGTGGGATCATCCACTGGGGAAAGGTCCCGCCTTGGTCGATCAACGAGGTCTCAGTGGTCCATCCCAAGCCATCTCTTTTGGAAATTCAAAAGTTTCTCTCTCTGGCTTGGTGCCGTCGGGTCGGAAGCGCCCAACTGATCTCTGAGACTGGTGTGAATCGGTCGTGGCGGGCGGTCCACCTGTCCAACTTGAGTCTGGTGTTGAACCTCGATGGTGTTCTGGACTGGGATGGACTCTTGACAAGAATGCGGAATTCTAAGAAAAGAAAAGGGAGCCCGAGGCCGCAAGTTCACTGACAGACAGGACGACGGCCAGGGCTGGAATTGACGAAAATGAACCACTAGCGGAGACTCACAGGCGAGAGGGCTGGCCTAGCTGGGATCATTGCAAGGTCCCCCAGAAGACGTGGACCCTTAAAGCCCATCCGAGCACTGCCAACTGGGCCTCCCAATTGCTTGCTTACTTGCTTACCTACGCCGTCGCAGCGGCTACGCCTTCCTTGGGCAGCCACCACTAGGGTATATTATGTCATCATCATACAATCACCAGCCACACACAGCAGCTGCTATGCTTCCATCCGATGTGTGATGTCACTTTCCGCCTTTGCAACTCGCAGAGCTCAAGTTGGGCTTACCGCTTTACGCAAGCATCCATCCTCAAGAGATGACGAAGCCCGAAAGGCGCTGACTGATCAGATAACAATGGTCATATTTACAATCATTAATAGAGAAAAGGAAGGCGAAATGACATGTTAGACAGTATTCTATGTCTCTCAGCCACACGGCCCAGCCTCAGACGGTAGTTCAAGCAAATACAAAACCCGCCTTCTACAGAGATGTTTTGCAATATCATCTCGATATTTACAGATGAGGCCGCGTCGTTATCTCATTTGGTGAATATTAAATTTACAGCATCACATCACACATCCTGTGGCCTGAGGTCCTGGTATACGTATCTCAGTCTTCATCCCCAGCCACCTACAACGGTTCGCAAGCCGTAGGTCAAAGCTCTCAGCTCACTTTTCAGATACTTGCCGAATCTGGATCCCCGGTTGAAACTCTCAGACTCACATGGCGTCTGTTCGTGACTGGAAAGCAAGGACAGCCACACCTGAAGTCGGGTCTGTGACCGGAAGCATCCACTGCTTATCTAATCTTATCGTATTCTTATCGCAGCCTTTCAACGGCCGCCACCCATAATCTCAGCGTACCTTCTTGATCGATGCCGTTGACATTGCAAGCGCTAGCAACAGACACAAGGCAGGTATTCTGCAATTCAACAACTGCCAACATTCATGCGCATCGGCAGCCATCTCTGGTCGCCCATCTTTACCCGTCGCGACATGGCGTTCCGACTCCCCAACCGCCATCATGTCCATTAAGCCACTGCCGGAGGACGTCATCCGTCGCATTAGGTCCTCTACCACCATTACGTCTCTTAACGGCGTCGTCTGCGGCCTCATCAAGAACTCTTTGGATGCAGGCGCAACCAGCGTCAACGTAACCGTTGATTACTCCCGTGGCAACTGCATAGTCGAAGATGACGGCTTAGGCATTCTTCCTCTTGAATTCCGAGAGACTGGCGGACTGGGCAAAAACCATCGTGAGTTAGGCGCACTGACAACACACCTTCAGGCCGATCCGTATCCGCTGACGCTCACTTAGACACATCAAGACACTCTACAGAACATGAGTGCCACGGCGCTAACGGCAACTTCCTCGCCTTCGTCGCCGCTCTGTCATTGTTCACTCTCACTTCTCACCACCACCTGCACAACTCGCAAAACTCACTCACCATCCACAATTCAAGAGTCTTGGCCCGTAACATCCCGGCCCGGCCAGAACAGTGTCTACTCACATTTAGTCATGGGACCCGCGTTACGGTTAGAGACCTTTTTGGCTCCATGGCCGTCCGAGTTAAGCAGAGAGCTGTAGCCTCCGAGAAAGCTACCGTGGACAAAGAACGGTACCGTTTGGTGCACGATATCGCTGCCCTTTTGTTGGCCTGGCCTTCGAATGTGGCCCTCTTCGTCCGAGACACCGTCAACAACAATGAGACACGCTTCAGACCCAACATAACAGTCAACCCGGACATAATGGCACGTTCATCGCGGATTCTGGCGCAGTCTGGTCTCGTGGACGGCTCGGACCAGGTATCCTGGACCCCAATAGGCGCATCCGTGGGCAAGTTGAACATCGAAGGATGCATATCATTGAGCCCGGTGGCCACTCGTCGAGCCCAGTTCATCAGTTTTGGTATCCACCCTGTGCCTAATGACTACGGAACTAACGTCTTGTACGACGAGATCAATCGCATCTTCATTAATTCAGGGTTTGTCGTGGAGGAGGACGCGGCCGCTGCCAGCGACTCGCCCCTCGTGACGCTTTCGACATCGAAGGAAGCTGCAGACAAACATGTCCGGCCGAAGCGGGGCTTGAACCGCTGGCCCATGTTCCACTTTCGAGTCAGCTCTTCTTCTCAAGACCGGCCTTCCCTGGGCTTCTCTTTCGAAGAAACTGATGTCCGAAATCGCACTCTTGCAGATGTAATAGACCTGCTAAAGCTGGTTTGCCACGAGTTTCTGAAAAAGCATCACCTCCGCCCGCGCAAGATTACCACTTCTCTCCGCGGGTCATTCAGTCGCAGGCAGAGAGGCGAAGCCAGCACAGAACGCTTAAGAGAGGCCGATAAGCGGTCACGGAGAGTTTCATTGACGCCTAGTCGGTCAAATTCGGCTACACCAGTTTCAAGACCCGAGTCTCCTTTCGATCTTTGGCAACGGGTTAAAGCTGGACGAGTCCTCGAAGGCGAAACAACATCCGGAGCATTAACTCCCACATCATCTGAAGTCTCTCGTACGAAGCGCAGCACGCCTATGACGGAGAGGGACCCGGGAGAGGTTGAGTTAGCTCAACACAGTCTGCGCTTTCTTGATGAGTCAGGGAATCTGCTGCGCAAGCCCTTCGAGGACGTCGGTGCAAATTTCTCGCCGGAGAGGACTGTTCCAAAGGAAAGTGGTTGTTTGCATACCCTGAGCGCCGCGAATGAATCCGAAGGGCAATTACATTCATGTTCTGAACCATCGAGCCATGCGGGGAACGAGCGGATAGCCGCATCTACGGACAAATCTGCCGATATGGGTCAAGTACCGAATGCTACCGACGCAGAGCCTGTTTCCGCCTCTCACTTCTTTGCTGTGCATAATGCTCAGTCACCAAAAGAGCCCAGCGAATGGCTCAAAGGGCTACTTTCGAAATGGGAAAATCCCGTCTTCCAGCCTGTTGAGCCTCCCGTACCTCGTCTAAACAATGCGTCGGTTGGAGGACCGAATCGAGCAGGAATCCAGCCCATCGACCTGGACAATACTGGATACTACCATGAAACCCATACATCTAAAATTAGGTCGTCTGGGCGGATCTCCAAAGCCGCCTTGGTGGGCGCGGAAGTGATCTCTCAGGTTGACCAGAAGTTCATTCTAGTGAAACTCAGACGAGACCAGGTTTCCACTGGTGAACGACGTGACTTTCAGGCAAGTTCTGTGCTGGTTCTCATTGACCAGCACGCTGCTGACGAGAGATGTCGGCTCGAAAATCTGATGAGAGACTACTTCCTTCCAGCGAAAGGGTCGGAAGAGATGATTGCACGAACGGAAATCCTCGAGAAGCCTATGCAGTTCGAATTTTCCGTCAAGGAGTGCAAGTTGCTTTACAAGTATTCTTATCACTTGCGGCGGTGGGGAATATTCTACAAGACAGAAGAGCCGGAGTCGACACAGTGGCGACACAATAGCAAGCAGCTCCCCAAGGTAGACGTCATGAGTCTGCCGCCGAGCATTATTACGAGGTGCAGGTCGGAGCCGAGGATGCTCGCGGATCTCCTCCGACAGGAGATATGGAGAGCAGAAGAGGAGGGTGTGCCGCCAACTCGACCATTTGTCCTTTCCAGCGGAGCTCTCGATCGCGAGGTTGACTGGGTATCTAACTTTCATGGTTGTCCTCAAGGAATTCTTGATTTGCTCAACTCGAGATCTTGTCGCAGTAAGTAATCTCCCCGGGAAACCAAAGCCGTTCTTACTAACTTGCGAAGATGCCATCATGTTCAATGACGTCTTGTCCAAACACGAATGCGAATCACTTGTGCATAGTCTTAGCCGATGCTCTTTTCCTTTTCAGTGCGCTCATGGAAGACCATCCATGGTGCCTCTAATTGACATGAGGAGTTTGAATATGAACCAGGAGACACAGCTGGGTAGTTTTGGTAGCCGATTGAAGCAGTCGGGATTTGCGAGGTAGAGGAGGTGACAATGGCGTTACGGCCAGTAATAACCGCTTACAATGATATCCGACAAGAAACTTGCAGCTATAAGCTGGTTGTTCTCGCAGCCAAAACCATTGCAGACCGTTGTGCGCAGTTAGGCATTGCCGTTAGACACCGTATCTGCCTTTTTTGCAGATTATACGTTGAATAAACGGAATCTACCTGTATGATTTGTAGGAAGAAAAAAATCGACCAGGCGGAAGCCAACGCCCACAATGTGAGGCGTCAGGAGTTGAGGGCAGGAATATGTGGCTGGTGCACAATACGCCACAGTGGCGCTCTACTCTCCGCTCGAGGTTGCATTAGGTGGGTCCCGTGCTGGTCGGACAGCAGCGGTAGCAGCAGCGACGGCGACAGCTCCAAGCTCTCCCCCCACAGGGGCGTCATTGGAGCGCGAAGCACCGACGTCAATCAACAACCGTTCCATCGCTGCGCATTCCGGCGTCCAGTCTGCTCTTCCTACGAATTACTCCCCCCAGGAGATGTAGCCATGGCTTTTCAGGTATGTATGCGATTCTTCACTGCCGGCCCGTGCTATTCCATAACCCA
Source organism: Colletotrichum coccodes (assembly GCA_020466075.1). Taxonomy (NCBI): domain Eukaryota; kingdom Fungi; phylum Ascomycota; class Sordariomycetes; order Glomerellales; family Glomerellaceae; genus Colletotrichum; species Colletotrichum coccodes. Next base: position 12,003 of record JAIMZG010002586.1, read on the forward strand.
TACTGACCACACTTTGCTACAGTGGAAGGCATTCGACTTCTTCGACGTCAGCCAGGTCCGACTCGCCGACGAGGAGACCCGACTCTTTTTCGAGAGCAACGAGATCGCCAGTGTTTGCTCCGGATCCGACAGCCTGTTCCTCGGAAGCTACGATGGATACGTTCGCATTGTCGGGTCGAGCTGGAAGGTGGTGAAGAGCTTCCAGGCTCACGATGTCGGGACGATTACGCACATGCGCCAGATCGAGGGGACGAGCTTGTTGGTTACGGTCGCTGTAGGTGGACGCACTAGATGTGAGAATGTGAAGGCCCGGACTGACACAAAGACAGGAGGACCTTAGTAGCGAGCCGGTGTTGAAGATCTGGGCCCTAGACAAGTTGGTCAAGAAGACCAACATGCCGACTTGCCTGAGCACTTTGCACATCAGCAATGGCAAGAAACAGTTTCCGGTAAGATAATATTCTCACTTAAACACCAAAGTACATACTGAAGTACCGGTAATCCAGATATCGGCCATCGACGTTCTCGACAACCTTACCCAAGTAGCGGTCGGATTCGCCAACGGCACCGTAACCCTCATCCGAGGGGACCTGATCAACGACTTGGGAGCCAGACAAAGGACTGTACACGAATCGGAAGAGCCGATCACGGGCGTCGAATTGATGACCGACTCCCAGGGCCTCACAACCCTGTTCATCTCAACAACAGCCCGGATTCTGAAGTTGAGCATCTCGAAGAGGGGCCACAGCTCCCCGCCAAAGACTGTTGAGGATATGGGATGTCATGTCGACTGCATGACGGTTGACAAAAAGACTGGGGACGTGGTCGTGGCCAGAGAAGATGCCATCTACACCTACACGTTGGAAGGCAGAGGAGCGCCGCGCGCGTACGAGTCAGCAAAACGGTTGGTGTCGATCTACCAAGACTACGTCGCCCTGATATGCCCACCATCGTCTTCCACTACCGACAAGCCGACCGATACCATGCGCCGTCGCTTCGGTGGCGGAGCCGCGGACGCCCTCTTCAACGCATCCACCTTCGTCCTCCTTGAGCCGGATCTGAGGGTCCTAGGACACACCCAGTCTCTGATCTCGCCGTTCAAAGCCATCTTCCAGATTTGGGGCGACCTCTTTATCCTCACACAAGACGGCAAGGTCAACCGATACCACGAGAAGTCATTGCAACAGCGTCTCGAGATGCTGTATCAGCGCAACATGTTCCCTTTGGCTGTTGAATTGGCGCAAAAGTCAGGGATGGACGCAGCACAGCAGAGTGGCATCTTCCGGCGCTTCGGTGATCACCTGTACCAAAAGGCTGATTACGACGGGGCCATGGTTCAATACATCAAGGCCATCGACACGACAGAGCCATCGCAGGTCATCAGAAAGGTGAGCTGTCGCTCACAAGAGTTGTTGAAACCGCGCAGAAACTAACTTACGCAGTTCCTCGATACCCAAAGGATACACAATCTTATCCAGTACCTCGAACAGCTGCATGAACACCGCAAGGCAACATCTGACCACACAACACTACTCCTGAACTGCTACGCCAAGCTCAAGGACATTGAGAAGCTAGAAGCGTTCATCAAGTCGCCCGGTGATTTAAAATTTGACCTCGAGACCGCAATCTCCATGTGCAGGCAAGGAGGCTATTACGACCAAGCGGCCTATCTCGCCAAGAAGCATGGTGAAATGGACCTGGTTGTGGATATCCTGATAGAGGACTCGAAATCATACGACGAGGCTCTTGACTTCATCTGGCACCAAGATCCAGAAGTGGTGAGTCTTTTGTACCCCTGACTGCTGAACACAATCTGACTTATCCACAGGCATACCCTTGTCTCAAAAAGTATGCTAGAGTCCTTATCGAGAACTGCCCAAAAGATGCGACGACATTGTTCGTCGACTATTACACTGGCAAATACCGACCACGGTTGCAGTTCGTTCCTATTGAGGGCAGTGGAGAGACTGCCATAGCCGGCGGCATGGTAGCTGGCGCAGCAAGCGCAGTTCAGAACCTCTCCAACTTCCTGCCTTTACCATACATGAACACATCGTCTCTACAAAGCCCCTCCACGCCAGGCAACGGAACTACGGCAATCAACGGCGATACTCAGCTTATCATGAACCCCGAGGACATTCCTGTGCCTAAATACACACCGCCACCTCCTAGGACAGCTTTTTCCTCGTTCATAGACCATCCTGACGAGTTCATAGTTTTCTTGGAGGCGTGCTTGGAGGAGAAGGGTCTGAAGGAGAGCGACAGAACAGATCTTTACACCACGTTGTTCGAGATGTACCTGCACAAGTCGAACGAGAAGAAGGGAGAACAGCACCGGGAAGAGTGGGAGAACAAGGCCAAGAAGCTCATCGAGGGCCAGGACATTCCCATGGAGAGCTCAAATGTCCTGCTTCTGTCGCACTTGTCCGACTTCAAGGACGGTACAACCCTGGTTAAGGAGCAGTCAGGTCTCCTCTTTGATATCTTCCGGTCTTACACGTCAGCCAAGGATACCCGCGGAGCTATCAAAGCACTCCGCAAATACGGGCCGGAGGAACCACAACTATACCCAGCCGCCCTGGCATACCTTACCTCCGACCCACGGATTCTCGAGGAGGCCGGCTCCGAAGAGCTGTCAGCCGTTCTCAACAAGATCGACAAGGACGGCCTCATGGCGCCGTTGCAGGTGATACAGACCCTTGTAGGCCAGTCGGGCTCGTCTGGCGGTGTCGCGACCATGGGCATGATCAAACCATACCTACACGAAACGATCGAGCGCGAGCGCAAGGAGATCGCGGCCAACCGGCGGCGCATATCGGCGTTCCGCAGCGAAACGGAGCAGAAGCGGGCGGAGCTCGCCGACCTCGGCTCCAAGCCGGCCGTGTTCCAGTCGACGAGGTGCGCCGTTTGCACGGCACCGCTCGACCTGCCGGCGGTGCACTTCCTCTGCAAGCACAGCTTCCACCAGCGGTGCCTGCGCGCCGAGAGCGAGTGCCCGCAGTGCGCCAACGACAACGCGACGATCCGCGCGCTGCGCAAGACGCAGATCGAGACGGCGGGCAAGCACGAGCTATTCAAGGCCGAGCTGGAGCGCAGCGAGGACCGGTTCGCCACAATTGCCGAGTGGTTCGGGCGCGGCGTCATGGGGGCGCCCAATGCCGATACGGCGTGAGAGTGGCAAGGAGCGATGCCGGGAGG
>JAIMZG010002590.1:0-12337 GCA_020466075.1 Colletotrichum coccodes
TAAGGTACGATAAGAAAGTGGTCCGCTCGCTATGATTGTCCGCTCGCTATGCATGTACGTTAAGTAAAAAAAGAGTTACAAGAACAACTAGGTAGCACCTGATACTCAGAACTATTTCAGTATTAGAGTCCAAGAATATATACAGGAAAAAGAACGGTATTGAAATCTAGGCAGTAAAAAAAGAATTACTAGCTTACAGGATGGCTGTCCTCCAGCATAGAAAAGAGTGTTGGCAGCAACAGTAAGAGCAGAACGATTTTCATTTCTGTATCCCTAATGAGTTGTACTAAAAAGTTGGAACAGGACCTGTAAGAACTTGTTTAGGGTCCAGGCTGCAAGCACTACTTGCATGGCAGCAATAAAAGAACATTCTAGACCGGTTGATTCTCGACCGAGGCGAATTGATACCTGTAACTATCATCAAAACCAGCAAGATAATCACCATATTTCTCTATAACCCTGCAAGGTGCCGTCCCAAGCCGCGGAGGGAGATACCCTGTTACTTCTTTTAGTATTCTGCCATGGGCCAGAGGAGTGTATTTTCCTGCTGGATAATGACCACACGAAAAGGGCCTCACAGTAGTACAGCTCAAAGAAGCAATCCACCTCAGGTGTCGCCGTAAACCTGCACTCTACGGCCTGCTTCTCAGGCGGATTGGCAGTCCATCAACTCTGCAACCCGGCTCCTCTCGACGCCACGTTGCTGGCAGCAGTCGGGCTGAAGTCTGTGTCGAACTTTTGGCAGGTTGAGGAGCAATCCCATCGCTGCTCTGCGTCGACTCGACCGCACCTCCCTGGGGTGACTTCATGCCCGCATGGCCATCATGAGGCGCGACGGGATAGTGGTATCTATGCCCCAGTTGATGTTTGCACTGCACAAATGCGGCCCTGAGAAACAACACAAGCCTGAAGAGGCTCGAGTTGTTGTCAGCTGTCTCGTGTCCCGACTTGCTCCGCCAAGTCAACGACGACTACTATTTCCCTCGACTTCGGAAACTCCGTCTTCAAGCCACCACCGCTGATGTCGTCAAGGCGCTGGAGGACATTCCCGCTTTGCACCACCTACCATTGGCATTGGGTTTCGAGACCATCGCAGCAGGCTTCTTCCCCTTGAAGAACTTACGCAACCTGCGCAAGCTCGAGTTGGTTGATGAGGATCCATTTAACCCTCCACGATTTGCCAAGATCAGTCGGACAACAGACGAGCTCGTGACACTCATTGAAGCGGAGCCTCGTTTGGGAGCACTGGGATGCGACGCCAGCGCCTGCGTCACGGACTCATGCAACTTGTTGTACCACCTCGTGTATCATAAGCCTGAACTCGAAGTTATCTTCCTTGGCTGCGAAGGTCAATGGTCCAAGCAAGACCTGATCGCATGCTCTATACCCGCCCATCTTTTACATACAACCTACGCGTTACAAAACAGTAGATGATGCCGAACCAGATAAGACGAGAACGCCGCAGCTCCGAGATTCGTTCAGAGAGGCCGGGCTGGGTAGCGAGGCTTTCCAGGGAAAGCACAGTGCCGCTCGCATGACATTGTTCCACGGCACCTCACTTCTTCGGCCAGGCGCCACGATCACATGGGAAGGCCCCCGCGCAGAAGTTGTCGCGGAAGCCACCGATCTCAGAGCTGGCGGCCACGTGTTTGCGTCGGGGCCTCCCGTCGCTCATGTCTCTTGTCGCGTCGCCCGGCCGCCCGTCAGGATTCGTAGACTGGTATTGAGGCCAGGCAAGAGAAGACCACCCGAGACTTTTAGGCAAGGTTTCACATGCCGCCAGACGAAGTCGGGCGCCGGGCCTGGGAACAGCTTCTGCTATTCGTTGGCGATGGGATCGGGTCCCTCTTCAGGATCCAACTCTGTAAAGTGAAGACGCGTTGGTGACCGGCTGGCTTCTATCCTTGTTCCTACTGCTTTGATTTAAGATAGCTATCAAGGGATGTAACGTGGGTTAGGGATAAATATGAGCTTGAGCTAGCTCTTTCCTCGGAGGCATGCCTTTTGGGCACGTTTCCGAGGCCGCAAACGACCTCGCCAATGCCACATACCGGTCCATCTGTCTCGTACGCCACGGAAGCAGAATGTCGCAAGAACCGTGGCGTTATCGGAGATTTTCCCAACAGAGTAGACGGTGAGCTTTTTATAAGATTCGCCCATGGGCACCCGGGCACAACCTGTCATCACTTGCCACGCGCGGCCGGCCTGTCCTTCGATACACCTCAAATCTCTGTAAACAGCCTCGGACCCCGATGATAAAGAGAGATCAATCCGGTGTACTTGAGTAGCAGTCTCATCGTCAGTGCACCCAGGAATTAAGACGAGCGGGGTTGAGAAGATCGGTCTCGACCGGTGCGTGTGCCGGGTAGGACTTTGCAGCGACACGGTATCCGGCACCGGCCCTTGCCCCTGCCGCTGGTCGTCCGTTTGTGAGTACTTCAACAGAATACCTGACGGAAACCGGGGCTCAAGGCGAGTCGGAGCGAAACCTCCCTGGCCTTGTCTTTTTGAACAGCGAGATCGGTTGTCCTCCAACGGGTCTAGCCGATGGCAGCTACTTCGACCACGGCCGGAACATCGGATGCCGTCTCAGGGGAATATCACATGATATCGCTGTCGCTGGCCCAGGCTCGGATGACTGTGGAACGAAGGACTAGACACTTGTACAGGCAGAAGCAGGCTTCGAGAATGGCGGTTGAACGCTCGCTCGGCGACAACGGCACCTGAAGCCACGCGTTCGGCAAGGCTCGACCAGCGAGTTTGAGGAATTACCACGGCAGATTTCACGAGAACAGCGACGACGACAACATGGCCTCCCTGCTGGACGCGTGCCAAGAGGCTATGAGGGTCGAGACCCGCGACAGCCGGCACAGAATGGCCACTATAGCGCGGCGACACACGATATATCTTTTCCACTCTTGGTCGCCTTTCCGTTTATCCCAGCAATCGTCTCCAACCCATTCGCAACATCTCAACACCATGCCAGGGTCAAAGGTTGCAAAAGGCATCCCATGCATTTTCCGAGGATCAACAAACACAATCGTCACATCATCAATCTCAAGTGGTAGGACGGTATCCAGCTCCTCCAACCCCATCCCTTCATCCACATATCCGTCGCCCACGCGCAGCTGTTACCTCACCTTATACCATCCATCATCCCATCCTCAACCCAGACCAATCCCCATCTTCACTCGCCCTCCATCCCGCACTAGCCCCCACAATAACCAATGACATCGACAACTATATCCCACCTCCGGGAATGCACGCGGGATATCCGCAATTCGTTCGCCGGGATGGAGTCAGTTTCTACGTTGGAATTCGAAAGGAGCGAGAGGCTCGGCTAGGTCCGAAACGGCCAGGCTAGGTGTCTGTCTGGGTGGCGGAACTCGACGCTGAGTGTTTTTGCAATGAGGCTTACCTACCCACGTCCGTATGTCTGTATGGCTGGAAATAAGACCAGGGTGTCGTTGACGGGGTTTATCGCGCTATGGCGGCTGAGCCTGCAGAGAAAACTCTTTCTTGGAGGGTAGATGGCCCGATGGAAGGACCGAAAGATGGATAGTCAATGGCAGTTGGTGGCTGTTGACGTTACGATGCCCATGCACACTATGGTAGGCCTCCTCAACACGCGAAGAGATCTGAAACCCGTCGCCGAACCCATCCCACGGTCTCACAATCATGCTATTCCGGGGAAAAGGCCATCGTATTTCGACACGACCCCAGTGGGCCACAGTAGTAGAGGCCTGTACTACCCCGGACCGATCATCGACACGGAACAAGGCACGCAGCTTCGGCCTGCAGAAAAAGTGTGGTTCCACGCATGGTGCGATGGCGGCCAGGCTGCAGGCCGCTCCGTTGCCGGCGGCTCCAACCTAGCCTCCCACCGTATCGGGAGGACGTGACCGGCCATGTTCCATGGGTCAGGACGCCAGCGAGGCATGCCTCGACGCTGCTGCGGCGAAAGCTCCAACGTCGTCAATGGACGTACATGGCTTGCAGCCGAGTGCGGGGGAGGCTTTCTCCCGAAGGAACGTCTGGACGCCGTGGACATCAGAAAGCATCACATGAGCCCGCCCTGACCCAATCGCCTTCGAAAGAGGTTGACGGAGACACCTAAGTGGCGCCCGGCAAAAGATACGCTGCTTCGTAGACAGCTTGCGAGCCAGCGTCCGGAAGTACCTTCTGTAAAGTCACGTCCAAGTATGAACCGGTTGGGCAAGAAGATGAGCGCCAGAGTCTAGAACATCGTCGGAAAACACAGAGAGTTGCATCCGGATCAGTAGGACTACGAGGAGGGCTAACCAGTAGCCGCTGTTTGTGCCGACGTAGCACTCAACGCGGATAGACTTTCCGTTCGCGCTTGCTGGCTGTTGATGGCACAGGGAATAGCTTGGTATACACCCGTGTAGCAGGTGAAACGTCGTTGAAGCCCGATTGTAGGTAGACTAGTGCGATAGAAATAGCGGGAGACACTGAAGTCAGAGTGAGTTATCGGCCGTCGTCGTTGTTTGGTGGAGATTTCTACGAAGCGCTAAGTAATGTCTCCGAATAAACAAGGGGAGGTCACTGGCCTTGGAGCTTCTCATGGAAGTTCTATGTAACTCGGAACTATCTCAAAGTAGCAATGCCACCCAACTTGCCTGATGCCGCCGTTATGTCAAGGGGCCTAATAACCTTTGGGACATGACCACAGTAACGAGCGAGGGATAGGCGGCGAACGACTACGTGGCGGCTCGATGCTCAACCAAACTGCATGGCGATTCGAAAAGACTGCTCCAGACCTCTGGCGAGCTGACCGGAGCGAGGGCTTGCGACGAACACCACCGTTGCATCCTGGGGCAGTAGCAGCACGAGGACGATCCCTGGTGAGCGTCGAGACCGAGGAGGAGGCAATGATGCTCAAAAGCTCAGAGGCTATGCTTCTTCAACCACCGGTTGCAAGATGTACACCGCTCGGAGGACACATTGCGTCAATAGGATGGGGAAAAGCCACCGACCGAGCATCTCCGCTGTGAGACTCCCCGGCTTCGGAGAGTTGCATGTCTGGTGCAGCTTGTGCATCAAAGCGAGCGGGCAATGAGATCACTGAGTCCCTGAAATGGTCTGGGATCAACGGTGTCATGTATGCTCGCTGCAGCGGAGGCATCCTTACAGACCTCCAGACCCGACATTCAGGATCGAGCGGCGACAAGCAGGGGCACATCCGCAGCGTGGTCTTGCTGGTCTCCATCGGCGGTTGGCTATAAGTCAGCTACGTTGATTATCGCGCATGGGCATGTCGCTCAACGACGACGGATCTTCGCGCCGAAGTGATGTTCAGTGTTTTTGACCACTTGCAGTAAGGTCCATCGATTGACAAGACTCGGGTAGTAGTCCAGAGGGATGCCGATCAAGGGACGGGCACTAATCAGTAAAAAGAGCAAGTCGCTGTCGCACTGATCAACATCTGAACTACTGGTTGATGGACCAAGACAGTACCTCCTATTGCATAGAAGGCATGCGGCCATTGGTAAGACTCTGCAATAGACACTAGAGACCAAGCGTCGCCGCATGAACTGGGCCACATGTTGAAGCTCGATCAAGTATGAAGGCCGTGTGGCATAATGGCAGGTCCTAGGGCGCCGGCATCGACACCATCTGCTTGCCTTTTCCAGACTCTAGATATAATTTTGATGCCTGATAGCCCGTCCTACACCGTACTGGTGTGTGTGGACGTTGGGCCGCCAAAAAGAAAAGAAGAAGAAAAACCCCCACGAAAACGCAGAGCAGACTGATGGGAGCGGGACGCAGGGCTGTCCGACAGGGTATAGTAATACTCGAGGGGCCCTGTCAAAGACGAAGAACATCAAGCATACGACAGCACGTGCTGTCTGCTCGAGGACTGACGGGACCAGGGCCGACTGTCGGACGTGGTGACACTATAGATCCAACGAATCAGCATCTGACACACGGCGGTGATCCAGAGCCAAGATGGCCGCACTGCCCATACGAGAAGATACAAAGAATTTAGGAGAAACGGCTTCCGGGCAGACGCAGGTCGGTCTTCTTGCTGCAAGGTCGCGAGACATGATAGTCTCGGGCCATGCAGCTGGGGCTTAAGAAGAGCCGGGCAGTTCATGGTCAATGAGAGACATTGTTGCGTCACCGAGTTGTCAACCCATAGAGTGGAAAGAAACGAGAAGGTTCCTCACACGACCCGTGATGATGGCACTGCGGGTTTGCAGAAATCTGGCTCGCTCTGGCGCCTTCGTGATGCGATGCGAACCAATGTCAGGGCTAACTGTCGGTTTGCAGATGAGGTAGTTGCAAAGTAAGAACGGTATTCCAGCGTCAAGAGCGCCAGGCCAGACCGTCGGCCAGGCAGCATGCACATTGGGACCAGGCCCCAGATCCCAAGCATGCCCTGCCGAGTCAGAATTGCAGGAACAATGACCTGGTCTCCAGAAGATAACGAAGCGAGAGCGGGCTATGGAGCCTTGGTCGTGAACACCAACGCCAATGAATCAAACGCGGTTTGCAGCCCTGGGCCTGTCCGAATCATGGGGTTGGCTCAAGACGTTAGGCATCAGCAAGGACGCAGAGACAAGAAGAAGCGGTGGATGATTCATCCTGATGGTGCTGGAATAGCGACCAGGGACCTTGCGATAAAGTACGAGTTTCGACGCCGAGGACGTGTCCTGTTGCAGGCGAAACGGAAGACGGTGTAGTAGAGGAGCCGTCGAATAACGTTGGGGGCGTTACGCAAGACTCTTCCGTGTGTCTTCATAGTAGTCGGCAGCAAGCACAGAGGCCCCCTAACGTCCCACAGCTGTAACCATCCTGGGCCAGCTGAGAATGAGGATGCGGTCTGAAGCGGCGGCATCGTGAGGAAAACAGCGTCACGATGGCGGCTGGTTGTGGCTGACAGATGGCGAGCTAAATTAAGCGCAGGAGACCGGGCGGCCAACGAAGCTGGTGGGGCTCGTCGAAGCCAGCCCTGGACCTACGGCCTTGGGGGCCTCGTGCTCCGTCCCGTGATGGAGACGCAGTAAACTTTGTCGATGGGTTGGCATATTGTCAAAAGCAGTGGCAGCGAACGGATGCTGAGGACGGGCCCGCCTGAGTCCCAGGGCTGTGTAAACAGTGGTGCATTGTGTCTGCAAATCGTGGGGTACTGAACAGGGTCTGGTGTTGCGCACGATGTGTCATCGTCCCCTTTGTGGTTAACGTTTTGGAGCATCCAGGTTCGCACATGGGTGCGGTTATGCAGTGCGGTGGCTATCAGCGGGAATTCTGGAAGGTGTTTGGAGTCTGGATGGGGTCGTATGGGGCGCTTGGGGGTGGCATCGCTGATGTGACGACGACAGGATATCACCGGTTGGACGGTCAGGACGGTCGAAGGGGGCGAGATCGAACGCTGTTGCCGTGTCGAATGGAATGCATTGCGTGAGACGGGGTTGGACGGAGTGTGTAATGGGTTGTAAGACGAGAAAGAGCCGAGAGTGGCATGTCAGTATCCGTAGCGAGCACCCGGTAGACACAAAAGCTGGCCGGGCTTTGCAGCATCCACCACCAAAACCCGGCCATTTACACTGTCCACCGAGTGGCGAGCAAGGCAGGGAATCGGGTGACTACAGAGCGGTATTGCTGCGTAGTATCGTGATCAGAGATAACGGAGCTCCCAGTGAATGACACAGATGACGACGAGAAAGCAGGGAGGGGAAGGAGACGGCATGTTCTAGACGCGGGTCGAAGTCTTGTTGGGTGCATGCCGAGCTAGAAAAAGGAGGGTGTAAGCTGCGATTCCGGGCGGTGACGGAGAAAACGGACAGGAAGGGCGAGGATTGCCGATGATTGACGCGATGGTTCAATCAGAAGAAGGGGAGAAAACAGAAGAAGAATCGGAAGGGGGAGGTGCCCCCTCGGTGGAGGGTCCAGGACGGACGATCCTCGTGAGATGATTTGGTCATTTTCAATTCTTTTTGGGCAAGTGAGGTCCTTCCCTGGTGTTGCCGTGTTGCCTTCCTTCCCAAGGTCATTCCAGGTCGTTCACTGCCAGGCCACGGGGAAGGAGGACAGCAGGATGACGGCAGGGGCCATGAGTTTCTTGCTTCACTGGTCACAAACAAAAGAGCAGCTTCTTGACGGCCTGGCCAGGCACCCAGCCCAGGTTCGGCCTTTTTTTTCCCTTTCTTTTTCCGTGCTCCCTTTCTCGGTCACTGCTGGGATATCCAATGGTCCAGAGGCCATGGGAAAACTCGTCTCGAGTTCTGTGCAGACTCTTGAGTTCAACGGTCATGACTGCGGCTACTTACTCAGCCACAAGAGGCGGTTCGTTGTTGTTGGGCTGGAACTATTAGTTTTGATTAAAATTTTAAGTTTGGAGCTTCTCAAAAACCAGCTCACTAGCAAACCGAGCTTTCCCGGTAGGCGTCTCCAACGACCAAACAACGGGGGAACGAAGGCTTTGCTTCGCACCGGAATCCAGGAACAAGCTCCAAAGCAGGCCTCCATTCCGTCCATTTCAGCGGGACATTGATCTGCAGCCGTTGGTTACTGCGCAGCAAAAGCGAACAAAGGGCGAAGGCCGAGGGCTCCAGACCCAGCGTCAAGGTCTCTCTTGGGAACATGCCACCGGGAGCTAAACCGCGAGACCTGTGGTGCCACCCCGAGCTCCCTTTTCAGAGAGATACCTTGTCCCATCGGCATCTTTTGGCGCCGCCGAATTGGAAGGCAGGGTTTTTTTCCCGCTGCACTAGAAACGCGACGTCGCGTGGGACTGTTCCCAGAGTCACTCGGCGCTCACAGCTCACAGGCTGCTCGTACCGTTTTCGACAGGGAACATCCCACGTCTGGCAATGGTTCCTGCTCTCCCCGAATCTGCTTTCTTCCCGCCTCTTCCTCCTCTCCCTGCCTCCCTCTCCCTATCCCTTCGGCACGGGTGACTGTTTTCTGCATTGCAAAGCCAAGCCCAGCGAGACTTCCTCCCATCTTTTCCCTCCCCCACACAAGCCGTGCGTGTGTCTCGATGCCACCCAGAGGACGAAAAAAAAAAAAGGGTACGCGGTACGGCGGTACATGTCTCGGGACCACCTCGACCACACCGTGCTACATACAGACTGCAGGCCAGCTCATGTCCATGTCACTCTTTCGCCCATTTGCAGTCCCTCATCACGCAAATCTGCCCGGAGAGGAAGCAAAGAGTGACTTGTCGATGACTTGGCCTCGCCTTCGACCACGCATCCACATTCCCCCCATGAGGCTTCGTTCGCCCATTCCGCCGAATCACGTCTCCCATCAGCCATACGAATGCCTTCCTTGTCTTCTCTCCGCCATCTCAAACCCCCGTTCAACATCTCGACGTGTCCAGTCCTCAGAGGGAAGAGAGACGTGGACGAGGATTCGGAGGGCTAGACGCCATGTGCCGACAAGCAGCAGCGGCACTAGACCCTGAGGCACTTAGGGCCAAGCAGGGGAATAGCAGGGAAGCGTACACGGTAGGAAACGGACCAGGACCTGTTGTTCCAATTCCCAGTCGTGTGGTGTGGTGTCGCAGCAGCTCCTCTCGGCAACTCCAGGTTCAGGTACCTGCGGTACAAGTCGCTGTCCCGTCTCTACCGTTGCTACCTCTGCCATCTCCGATCCCCGTCCACCTGTTCCCTGCTGTCCACTCCAGAACTGCCCACCCTCCGTTAAGAACCAAACCACCTCCCACCCCGTTGCGCCCCGGACCCCAATCACCACTTATTATCCTTCTCTGGTCTGCATTTGTTTCCTCGGGCTGCCTTCTCTCTGCCTGATCATTGCATTCTCACGCATGTACCATGTTCAACACGTCTTGGCCATACTCACTTCTTAATCATCCTCACATCTCACCTTCCCACCCCAGAGAACCGCCTCAAAACCACACGCACACACGAAAGACTCACACACCCCTGCTTCGCCCAACCGCCTCCTTCGCCTCAGGTCCCGACCAGAAACCAAGACCCTGGCTTCACTTCAAACACATCATTGCCTAATCGTTCACCAACTGCACAATACTTCACGCTCGTCTCCCCCCAAAACTCCCGTGCCCAACCCGACACGACTCTTTCTCGGGCTTATTCACTCGGGGTATATGAAGCACCGTTTCTGCCCTCGACGCTTGTAACATACCCTTACACCATTACGCCCAGACACCCTTCCGAACATCATCCACCGGCGACTTAGACACCAGCACCTACCACAATGCCTCAGTCGTATCGAAAAGACAGCTCCAAGAGCTCGACAAGTATCAGTGGTTTCCGAAGGAGTAGTGAGTCTTGCGACTCGTACGAGACGTATGAATCACAAAGCACAACACCCACATCTTACTATGCGAGCACCGAGGCTTCAGTCAGGGAAGCCAGGACCGTCTCTCACAAGTTTCAGCCCGTCTACGAAGAAGATATCTCTCCCTCAACCAGCAACTGTCTACGATCATCTGTCGACACCTTCGACTCCAGCCTGGCCTCCGACGATGAGGACGAGCTCGAGCTGAAACGCGAATCCGACATGGACAACTTTGACGCGCAACATGAGATCCCACCTTTGCCCGCCTACTGCCGCGATATCATCGACACCGATGTCTGGCCCTCGACGCCTCAGGACTTTGCGAAGCTGTTCCCGTCTCTGAACAGGTTATCCATCTGCCATGACGAGTTTACCCCCGACGGCAACATGAACCTGAGAGTCGACACCGTTGCTCCTGGCCGCCGCCCCTACAACATCCAGCTCTTCCACCTGCGCATGTACGACCTTGGCAAGCGCGAGTTCTCTCTCCGGAGGTACTGCCGCGACTCCGGCCGCGAGGTCTGCAATGCCAAGCGCAAGTACGTCGAGGAGATGACCGAGGAGAGGCCAACGCTGCAGCGATCCGTCTCGAGCGCCATCAAGAGCTTCTCCATGAGGAAGCCTCTATCGCGCACCAACTCGGGCGGCCCTGTCCTCGCCGGCAAAGCCAAGGATGTGGCCTCGCAGCGCCCGCAGTCCAGCGCTTCGTCGTCCCGCAACAGTACCGATGAAGCTGCAGGCTACTTCAGGCGGTCCGCCTCCTTCGAGCCCAAACCAAGGGCTCGCCCCGTGCCCAGCAACACCATGAAGCTCGAGTTCTCCAACTACGCGCGCGTCGACGTCTCGCGCCGCGGCGGCACCAACAACAAGCGCTACGAGTTTGAATGGTGGGGCCACAAGTACCAGTGGAAGCGCGTCCTCGACAAGAACCTCGGCGTCGTCTCCTTCCACCTCGTCAAGGACGGCAACACCAACGCCAACGACGCCGTCGCGCACATCGTCCCCGAGACGCGTTCGCCAAACCAGGTCATCGAAGACGAGAGCGCCGGCGGCTGGGTGCCCCCTTGCCACATGTGGTTCAGCGACCGCAGCGTCCTCGACGCCGTCACCGACGTCGCCGATGTGATCGTCGCCACGGGCCTCATGGCCCTCGTCGACGACTGCATCAAGCACCGCTGGCAGACGAAGAAGGTTCACCGCATCCCGGTGCCTCTGACGTCCCGGACGGTCGACGTCGAGTACGTCGGCCCCCGGGCCCTCGTACAGCACTTTTTCCAGCGCCGCGCCTCGGACCAGAGCTCGAGTCCGCTGCGGCAACACCCAATTTCGACTTACTGAGACGTGGTTCGATCGAGCAACTCGACGACGGCGTTCCCGGTTCGGCTGGCACTCGAGTGAAACAACATTTCATCTCGACGTTCGAATTCCACTCCCGTTTTTCCTTCCTCTTTCTCCTCTCTTTTTTATTTCTCCCATCGGACCACTACGTCCTTCGGAGAAGGATCAGGGACAGGACCGGCCCCAGACGGGAGCTGCAGACCGAATCCAGCACAACTCCAAGAAAGGAGGGAAAAAAAAGAACAACAGCGAATGACGCTCAGAACATACAAAACACAGACACGCACGCGCGCGCACGCATTTGACAGCAACGGCGCTCGACGGGTTAGGATACCATGGGATTCTTCCCGCTCTGAGGGAAAAGGAGCGGATGATGGCGTTTTCGATCTTACATGTATCTGTGTGTATTTCTTTGGGAGGATGCATCAAACAGGCGTATGACCCGGTGCGTTGGAATTTTGGCATTGGAGACAGAGCCTGTACGAAATGACACGAAACCTTGCATCTTGTCCAGGGGCAAGATGTTCATGAATGAAGAAAATTATGCATCATGTTTCGGTGCTTCCTCCCCTCGTATGGCTTTTACCGCGTACGGAGGCAATGACAGGAGAAGACGCCCCTTGGCTCGTGCAACCCATTTTGAGCCCTCCGTTGTGCGATTCGTCACACGCTTGGCGTATTGTGAACGCTCCGTTGCCTTCCGGGCGAC
>JAIMZG010002594.1:0-27918 GCA_020466075.1 Colletotrichum coccodes
TACGCACACCGCATTACCGCCGAGCTTGGCCGCACCTCACCTTACCTTTACGATAGCCCTAATCGGAGACGCGGTACCTCGTCTTGCTCTCCCCGAACCACGGGTTGAAAAACGCCCGGCGACAGTCTGGGTATCGCCCTTACTCATACTGCTCAAACGGTTGTACAGATACTGCGCCAGCCGTCAGACCCATACAGCCATACCCCTTCCTTCTTACGCCTACATTGACCCATGACTTGGCAGACCACCCCAGGCCTGTAGGTACTTGACTCCATAGAGGCACGGATACAACTGCGCCGTCATACAGGTTTTAGTAGCTTCGCCAATTGGCTGCATCTCCTCACTATTTGGGTAATTTTCGCCCGTGTCCCACGCAATTTGTTATGGACCTCTCTTGCCAAAGTAACACCTTACTGGCGCAAAAGATTTGGCATTGGATCCTTATGGTTCATCAGTAGCCAGCCAGAGTAGATCGGCATCTTGTTCTGGCCCGATAAACACCAGCTCGCACTCTTTTTTCCGGACCTCCTCCTCGCTTAGAAGATTTAGTGCACTGGAGCTCCTGATCGTCGGCCACGCATATCCGCGTTACACACGGACGCACGGCGACTTCCTACGCTCGCAAACTCTCATTCATGCCGCAAGAGTCGCGCGTTGAACTTGTGGACGATGCCGTCAGGTCCCAGACGGACTGTTCCGACGACCCAACTCAAATCAAAACTGTCAACAGACTCGTCACATATTCCAGGCCGTGAGCGTTCAACGCGTTCACGCGCCCGGGGACCCCTTTGGAGTCGCGGGTTGCCGGGATGTTGTCGGTGGTATGCTTGATCCGTTCATAGGATTTCGTCTTCCCAGACATAACGCACGCACGCACCACACGCTGTATCCGAACGCCTTGGAGAGATCCCGTCCCCTTAGATTAGCCCCATCTCACACACGGCCATGCTTTTTCATTAAATTATACCGAACAAGACTCAACCTAACTCTACTGACTACTCTACCTTCCCATCTATTCCTGATTCGCTGATGCTTGTTCGCCCATCAACTCTGTGCGAGGCGGACGCAACCGGACGGTCCAACTGATACATGCTGGCCCCTCTTGGCGTCGTACACATACTCCGACGCAAACGCTCAACCAACAGAAAGCCAGACCAACTCGCAATGCCTGCAACATCACTCGTCGACAACATTGCCTGGGGGAAAAGCAATTGTAACCGCGGTCAGCCACCAACCATTTCTCTGTCTGTGCCGGTACCTGTGCCTGTGCCTGTGCCTGTCCATCCTCATTAGGAATACCCGTCCAAGCTGTACACTGTAGCGCACCAACATTTACGCCCCCCTTTTATCTGATAGGGAAGCGGCGCAATCCAATTTCTCATGCCTCGGGTCACCAGTGGCACAGTCCCAATCACTGAATTGAATTGACATGTCACAATCATTTACGCTACTTCGTACCCTATTCCCCCCTGCCTTGCAGCTCTTCACGTTGACTGCCTACCTTTGACCTTTTGCCGTAGTATATCGACTCACCTCAACCTCTGTGTAACCCGACCGCCTGAAAATCGACCCGTACCTCTCGATTTTCTGCCACTTGTACCTAAATCGGTACAACTCTAATATGCGCTGTGGACGGTAAGTCCGATAGATCCATCTGCATGCTTCTTTAATCATGGAACCAAGGAGTGCAGTACTGCTTACGAACCAATCAACGGCCGCCCTCTCGGGATCCATGTAATCGTACCATGCCTTGGGAAGTGATATTAGCAGGAATTTGTCTTTTTATTGGGGACTCATGGTGCGTGGCCAAATCAGTACCAACATTCCCATCAGTCACCTCTCGGAATGGAAAGGTTGACCGGAAATGACGCTACAGAAAATATTGGATTATCTAAACACTATCAATAACCCGGAGGTAAAGAGCGGATGAATGCAAAGCCGGCGTAGCCGGCACGGCCGCCCTTCCGAAACTGAATGCCACTCAGAGCAGCCGAGACTCTCGTACAAGAATCCCAAATCCCCTTCAACATCAGCTTTCCGTCCCATTACGGGCATTTGAATGTTTCCTGTAAACTGTATCCCGACAGTTCCTGACTTAACTTTTTCGATACACAAACGCGCTCGGGTGCACGGTACTGCATCCTTTAACGCTTTGTAATCACGGTTGCTTAATTGGTCTGCCCCACCGACCTCATCGCTCAACTCAGACAGTACGTAACATGTATCTTTTGCGAAGGATGCATGGCCTTTACGAAGACTATATCATTCCCATTCAAACTTGTCCTCATTCAGTGTTTCATGCCGTTACTGCCGCATGGCGAATCAATCCTTTCCTCCTGATCCTGACTCCCCAATGATCCAACTGCAGGCCAAGTCGTGCTACGCTACGAGCACTATCCTCTTTTGTGCCCAACCCCCGCCCTCCACGCATGTGATGGGAGTAGCCCCGCCACACAATCGCATTTGTGTCAACTCATGTGGCCCTCGCCCCCTCCTTGAGCCCTTGGCTTTGGGCCACCACTCCCTACCACCTGGCGTATTCTGTACAGATACCAGCTATTGCTAGCTTGGGACGATGGGTTGCCTTGATTTGTCACAACCTTCGCAAAGTGCATTGCGCCAACAACGCCAATAGCCACACTATTGACCTGTCAACTGGAGGCACTTTATGCAAGTGTGACCAGATGTGAGTCAATAATCGAGACTTACGGTGTCATACACAGGTGATTACATATCTGTGACGAATAGGGCGTTTGAAGGTTCTAATCTAGGAGAGAGCTGAAATGCTAATGGGACACTGATGCATGAGCACCGGTGTGTTTCTCATGGTTGCGTTGAAACAAGTGGTCTGCCAATCCGATAGATATACCTCACACGAGTGAATTGCCCGACTCGAGTGTTTGATAAAAAAGAATCGACCCCTGGGCCGAAGCTGCGATGCTCGACCATCTCAATCGCAACAAAACGATGTGACCTGTGTCGGGAAATCTCGAATTCGGCAGCATCATCGACACACTTTCCGAACTCTTCGGGCCTCGGTGATTCCACGTCCCTGGGTGATGCGGAGCTCCCCGCTCTCCACCCGTCAGATTTTCCCAGTTCTCCGGCCCCTGTCTCACTAGCCGTAGATCACCAATCTTCCATAACGAGTCCGCGTTATCCAACAGGCGGGCGGTTCTAACGCCAAGTTCCATCAGGGCGTTCAGTAATCACTACTAAGGGCTGACTCAGAAACTGATCTACCTCCTGACATTTTCCACTTCTCTAACATGCCTTATCCGAAAGAAAGTTCGTCGAGAGTTGTACAAAATATTCGATTGCTTTTTTTACCATCAACTCCCCTGCGCCCTAACCCACCCCAGCCCGGTATAATGCTCGCTATCGGTTTCCAGGGAAGAGGATGTTAGGAACAGCATTATGGTGCGGTAGCGTTACGCCCTAGCTGTAGGTGCTTTACCAACCATGGCATTGCTCCCCTTGCGGAAGGTTTCCTGATTCGTTCGCTTTGCAACCACTGTACGAAACCTTGCTCCCTGATGGCTCCCTGAATCATCTTCTTTTCTAAATTGTCAGCCATACCCAACGAGAGAGATGTGGTCCCCGGCATCCCACGGCCACCCGTGGCTTAAGTCCCCGGTCGAGCACGCAGTTTTTGCCAGTCATCCCATGTTCTTTTTTTCTCTATTCCCAGTGCTCGTATACTTCGTTGCGAGTATCAATGGCGGGGATGAGAGTGGCCTGTCATATTTGACAAAGTTTAGAGTTATTTCGGAGATTGCGCTGCTACTACGCAAAAGCTGTCTCCTACTGCGAGGGCGAGGACGAGCCCAGACAATAGGTCTTCCGCGGAAAGCGCGGGCCCAGTGCCCAATTACGTATTCGGCCAATGTATGCGTAAGCTTAGGTTCGGCATTGTAGCCCTAATTGGCACCCGATGGTATGCAAAGCACTGGCTGCGTGTGAATTTACGGTAACACCAGCGTAGCTTCTTTCCGCAATGAGCAACCGATTAGCCATTGCTGACTTCAGTAGAGTCACGACTGCTTAGTATAGTTTTTACGAACGTAGTCTCGTGTGCGGTCAAGTTCTTTCCCGCCATATTGCATCTCCTTGGATAGAGTCTGCCGCCCCAGGCTTGAACCGCGACGGGAAGATGGATAGATAGACATGATGTAGTATGCACTCACTTCTTACGACAAGTGATCCTTACACCACCAACCTGACGTCCTGTGAACACTTCATCTACGGCATCGTAGAAAGCCGTCAGGTCGGCATCTACAGTGGGGTCCTTCTTGTACTCTTCAGCACGGTGGTGCACAAATTCCGTCCATGTATCTGACATGTCCACCCAGTTGATGATCTCGAAGCCGGCCTTCTCGAGCTCATCCACGTAGCGCCTCTTGTCTGGCAAACCGGGGCAGGAGATGGAGCCTCTCAATACCTCGAGCGTTTTGTCATTGAGCGCCGTCCGCGCGAAGAAGTCTTCAATATACATTCTTCCTCCTGGCTTCAAGACGTCGCATGCTCTTCTGAAAAGGGCCTCCCGCTCCGGGATATGCAAGATACAGAGAAAGGAAACGATATGATTCACCGGCGTGCCGATACGGCTGGCATCAAGTCCGAGGAAGTTGCCGTTGACGGACATTGCCATGCTGCCAGCGCCAGATTTCTCGTTGATGGTCTGCGCAATATCGTGTATATCCTTCTGCAGTTCGATGCCGGTCGTCACAGCATCGAAATGTCGGTACAGGTATCTGCCCGTCCCGCCGAACCCGGAACCGATATCGAGTACCTGCTCGCCGGCTTTGAGCCCCAACTCCCTGGCGGCGTTCTCAATTGCGGCGTCGCCCAGGTAGTGCATGCAGTCAAAAGACTTGGTGTCCTCGGCCGTCCACTCCGACTTGTTCTTTAATAGTTCCAGCGTGCGGTGAACCCGGCCTAACTTATAGAGGTTCATGTCCGGGACATCGGAGGCGGCATTCCGGGTTGACGGCATGGTGAAGAGGCGCCGGTAGTTGAAGGGAAGATCCGAGGTTCTCGTTTTCGGTTTTACAAGTCAGACGTCTGATTGAAGTCAAATAGCCAGCTTGGAGGGGGGAGGGGTCGGAGCTTTGTGTGTCTGTGAGCGTTCGCTTCGGCAGACCGAAACCAGCCTAGAGGCCAGAGACGAAGCAATTACCACCTACTGCCTTTTCGTATTGCTTTGACGGGCTCCTTAGTGCCGACGGGATAGTTTGCTTCGTCGTAGCGCCGTTTTACCCCTCGCATGCCTTACACAGGGGCCGTCACAGGATTCTCTTGCGGAAACGCTACAGGTTGCACGTCCCGCGGATTAGACTGTGTCTGTTAGATTTGGACTGCACACGTGTGCAAACTTGGAAGTAATGTGAGACACCTGGGCTGCCTTCCTATACGTCCTGGGTGTAGCGACGCCTTAGTTATCACGCAACATGGTGGGCTTATTGGCTACACAACTGATGTCGCGGTTAAGCCACATAAGTGGGCGCTATCTGAGTTTGCCCTTGTCAATCGCGACACCTGGAGACAGAGCAGGCCAAAGAATGCATATCATTTCGGTAAGCTAATCGAAGAGTGGGGGACAAGTGGAGGAGCGGTCTATGAATGTCTCAGTTGCGTGGTTTTCTGTGCATGGACGGATGCGACCACTTGCCATCGGCCACCTCGTGGACTTCGCGGAGCGCCCTCTCACAGTCCGCCACTCTAATGGAAGACGTCTCTCTGCGTTGTTCTGAGCAAGAAACGAGAATAGGTACCCTGACAGATTGTGAACCGGCTATGGCATGTTGATCTAGCTAACGGAAGAAATTGACGAAACAACAGTGCTGGATAGGGTCGAACGAGCGATGTTACAGGCGACATGACCTGCGAAGAGAAAAAGAACACGATGCCTCTACGACTAGGATTCGAGGTTGGTAAAAAGAACCAAGGCAACTCCATATCTACTTCCAGCGGATTCCGTTTCATTTGTAATACATAACAAACCACCTGCAGCTGAACAAGCACTCGCTGCTCCTGGGCATCATTCTACATCAAGGAGCTGCTTTGGCAAAAGCGACCATTCGAGGAATTAACTCAGAAATATCTTCCAAAATCTTGAACGTGTCTTCTCTCCATAAATTGGCATTCATCCTATCAATCTCGAGGTAACAACCCGCTAGATGTCCTGTTAGAAAGTGAACAACAAATAATAACTGTTTACAATCATCTGATTTATAGATATGTTTCGCTTATTTCAACCTCTTCCACGAGTTCTTTGGATCGACTCTGCGTTGCTCTTGTGCACCTCCTCATACTGAGCGAAGTATATCAAATCCCCGTTGCTCACATCAGCGGCAACGACCTGGGAAAGAGGCTGCGTCCAAGCTGCTGGTTGCGGAACGTTTTCAGTCATGGCACCAATGTACCGCAGTGTGGCGTTGATAAATGTGGCGTTGTAACCGCCTGCGGAAATTCGATTAGGCTCACCGTGGGCTGGCAGGATCTTCGAGATAGGGAAGGTCATCATGCGCTGAAGCTCTCTCTGGTGCGTGGGTAGACTCTTGGCATCAGCGATGAAGGTCGCCGTGTCTTCGAGAGTATCGCCGGCGAACAGCAGTTGTTTCGACGGAATCCAAAGAACGGTACCATCTGGAGTGTGAATCTGAAAGTTGTGAAGCTCAACACTCAGGTTTCCGACCGTCATCGTCCTAGTCCCGGTATAAAGATCCGTGGGAGGCACAGCCTGGATGGGTGGGTCATCAGCAGCAAGACTCTGCGTGTTACGCTCCACCGTCCGGGCCGTCCTGTCATTTCCTACGATTGTTGCTCCTCCCTTGGCAAATACATCAGTACCGGCGATATGATCGTTGTGAAAATGACTGATCACTACAGACATTTTCGTGACTCCCTGGCTCTCGACATGACGCATCACAGCTCCAGCGTGATCTGGTGTGATGTGAGCATCAAAGATGATGGCCTCGTTGCCATTAATAATGGAGTAGGTTGAGACTCCCAATGTAAAGGCTCCATCGTCTAGCCAGTTGGGCTGGTCCGAATGGAACCGCTCACCGGTACGGCCATCATAGTACGCAAATATTCCTGGATAGGGATTAAGGATTCGGAGGCTTTGCAGCGGATCCCCGCCCCTTGCTCTGCTGGCAACGCTGGACAATGGTCAGCGCTTAGATTCGCCAAAGGAGGTTGCATATTACCCTAGCAGAGGTGAACTAGGCCTCGAGATGTGCCGGCCCGAAAGCCCACAAGCACCTGCTATAGCAGAGAAACTCAGAATAATAGCCTCACGAAGAAAAAAAAATTAGCGTCTGAGTATCCTGACCTCCTCATGAATCGCTGAAGGTTGGATAACTCACAGAAAACATTGCCGAATAATTCGCCGGTCCGGCCCACAAAAGTCGGGATTTAAAGCCCAAGGCCGGATTGGACTGCAAATCCGTTGAACTCTCCAGCCCGTCCCGTAAACCCTTTGCGATGATGGGATAGGAATACCAGCACAAGTGAAGGTTAGTATGGTGAGAACATGGCATGGGAATTGTATCTTGAATTACTCACCAAGCTATATGTAGGGAGCTGGGGTGTGCAGAGCTATGAAACGGCCTGAAACACAGATCAACATATCCGGGTTGTGTTTCACCTGATAATTTCACAACATTGACAAAGGCTTGAGCTTAATGGTGCAAGACGCCTCTAAAAGCTGACCATTGACAGACTGGTAATAGTCCTCAGTTTATAGGTACAGCTTTACTTCAGCTTTAATCAGTTCCGCTTGACAACTTGTTCGTTAGTGTTGATGCGTATTTCGGGATTATTGTGGCGTATTGAACCCTCCACTCTCCCCTGGGTTGTGAAAGTCCACCTGACGCATGGTGTGCAACAAAAGCGAACATCACTCTGCACTCCCTAGAAAATCTTGCAAGACAATCGCAAATCTTGAATAGGAAGTATCTCTGCCAATGGGAAGACAGTGGTGGAAATCTGGGCCGCTTGGGAAGGCCCGAATAATTTTCCTATAGGTCAAGCTTTCTGGAGCTATTGCACGGTTTGTAGACCCCGTACGAAGAAGAGATGATGGTTGAGGACGAGGAGGAGTTTTAGAGTAAAAGAAGAGGTACATCCGAAGAACAGCCCGGTTTAGCCATGGAAGATTGTCAGGAACATAACCTTGATGTTGCTCAGGCTAACTTGTGAACTACACCCCTTCCACGCGTGAACTATGCCTCGCGCACATTACTAGGCATTCAGTCGAGTCCAGAGAATAGTAAGATAACTACTCTTGTCTGCTCTACAGATCTTCCTCGCAATGAAACTACATCATCAAGAAGCAGTTCTGATTCCTAAACGATCCAGCCTACCTTTCTTCTTCTCAAGGGCTACCTAATCCACGTTCACCTCCGTGCCATTCCAGAGTACGTGCATGGAGCTCGCTCAGATGGAGCATGTCATCACTCAGGAACACAAGTGCCAGTACCATCACGACGAGATAGGCTATCACAAAGCAGACCATCGTGATCCACAGAGCACACCACAGCCAAATAGGGACTAATATCCCTTTACGTCGCGATGAAGATACACCTTGCTCGGAATCACTATCAAACCCTTCTTCACCACCATGGATGACGGAATTTTGATTGGGGCCGTGAGGATTGCTGTGCATTTGAGAAGTTGCGGCAACTGTGTTCAAATGCTTTCCCTGGTTCGGGACGTCTATCGAGCCCTGACGAAAGGACGGCGCAGTGCTGATATCCTGGCATTCAACAAGCCTCGTAGGATGGCCGATTTTCGGCAACTCAGCCTTTGAGTTGGGTTCGTTGTTTGCATTGATCCGGTCCCCTTCTCTGATGGCCTCGTTGTCCAGGTTTGCGGGCGCAGGCACGAGGTGAGGATTTATGTTTGCGTCCATAGCCTCTAAAGAGGGTTTCTCCATCTCTTCGCGAAACCAAACCTCCGCTGTCAGCGGATTAGACCGATTTGCAAGGAACGCGAGAGTTTCCTGTGCCCCGCACAGTCCCTGAGCTCGCTGCGCCTCGGTCACATGCTCCGACTCATTCGAGTCAATCTCATAGACGGCATCCTCGCAAGAGCACGTGTCGCTAGGGGGCAGCGGCCGCTGATCGGGATGGTGCAATTCCCAGCAAAGGTAGCCATGGAGTCCTGCGTCTCCAGAGTGCTGCAGCATATATCTTGAATCAGCAGCTCTCTCTGGTGGGCTTGCTGGGATGGGGTGCCTTGAGAGCTCTCTTTTGCGGACTCGAGAGATATTATGGGGTTTTTATACTCTTTTACAAGGAGTAGCTTACAGGCAGTATAGCTATGAGACATCCCCAAGGCGGCTTCGACGTCGAGCTTGAGGGTTGGACCGAGAAGGGTAAGCTTCGTGCTGAATTATATATCGGTTGTCTTAATGAGTTTACTGATTGTGTCTCAGACGGACTGCTTCCCAAGTCTGACTTTGTTTATTCTCTTTTGCATGTCTTTCTTTTTCTGCTCTGATGGAAAGGCTTCTGTCTTAGTTGTTTGTTATTTGTTGATTTCTCTTCGGAATGTTAGCTGAGAAGAGACGGGTGTCATTAGTCAAGGGCCATGAAAAACTTAGTGCTCCATTTATACAAATGAATCAGGTCTTTTTTCTTCTTTTTTGAAACCATCATACGGCGTCAGAACTTTCTCCAGACGGCTTCTTCATTCAGCTTTCGGGGTCCATCAATAGCCGCATGAATTGAACGCTTAGTTTGGTCGTGATTCTGGTGGCCGCATTGACCCCATGGAATGGAGAATGAACACAAACGCTGAATTTCTTTGGGTGAGGTAGCACAAAACGGTCGATTTGGTCTCTTAACGACCAATGACCCTGGGCTGGTCAATCTCATCTCCTGACCTTTCTTATCAAAGCTATTTTAGAGATATAGGACCTTGCTACGGAACTGGATAACCAAAAAAGGGTGAAATAACCCGATGCATAGTTATATTACAGTGCAAAAATGTTGTACTCAGCTGCTGCACTTGTTTCCCCGCGTGTTCATAATTTCCAGCTGACTGAAAGTCTGTTCGCTCAAGAAATCCATTGGCTGCAAGACGAGAGCCGTCATTCACTTTTTAAGCCGTATCTTTTATAGATTATGTTAAGATAAGTTCTCGTTTGCCCGACAAATTGTTGAATTATTGGCCTGTTGTTTTTCTAGTCCTATTTTGTTCTAGACTTATTTTGGCTGTCGTGAAGCTCGGGTCCAGAATTGGGCCCCGAACTTTCAGATGCCGCCAGTGTCATTAGCGTTACCAATCACTTGCCCAAAGGCCCAGGCTGTGGACCAAGAACGCGCCCTGTATCAGACATGACCGGGCTTTGGTGTGTGTATCGTCAGCATTCGCACCTTTACTGATTCCAAAAAAGGCCATACATCTCCAACTACATTGGGACTCAATTGCCACTGCTCACCGCACAATGCCTTCAGAGATGCGCACTTATCCACTTCGAAGACCAGAGAGTCACCGGCCACCGGTCCCGCGTTGGCAGCTTGTTCTCAGCGAGGATGTGAACAGTGTTGCCACTGCATACATAGGCGTGCAACCTCATTCATGCGAAATCGAAACCACCAAAGCTATGGAAAGGGCAACCGCATCAGTTGACGAATGGCTTAATGGGGACGAGAAGGACAAGCCTCTTGCCAGCGAGAATTTTAATCACCTGGACGGGGATGATGCTCCAGGAGCGAAGATCTGGGTCTGCTACTGGAACAACCCTGAACACGCCAAATCAAGTCTGCAGAAGCTTAATCTCGCTTTAATTTACGGGCGCTTGTCACTGGAATATCAACGTCGAATTGGACTGTGGAGCGAGAGCTTTACGACGCCTATAGCTCGGCTCGAAACCAACTACTCTGGGCTCGACTACCTTCCGGGCCTGGCTAGGTTGCCAAATACAGAGACCAAAGAGCACACGCTCTCGGCATACTGGGGTGCGGCAAGGGATCGAATTCCATCCTCTGCCCATGACCTATTCGAAAAAGATCAGAAAGCCGAGAGTGCGAAACCAGAAGCCCCTCCGAGAGGGCTGAGGCAACACTTGGTCGGGACCAGTTACGACAATATGGTACATATCCGCTCTGGGCAATTTTGGGAAAATTGCGGGTTGGAAGAAACCGAATCTTACGAGAAGAACCTCGAACCAACGCTGAAAGCTGGCTTGTCCTATCTCTGGGACAACCGAGAGGATGGCGGCGCCATGGGATTGAGGTTTCTAGGAAATGGAGACGACAGGGGTTACACGAAAAAGGAAACCTGCGGTGCCGGGTTCTTTACTGACCTACACTCGCTGGAGCAGTGGTCCAAAAGACATCGTTCCCACCTTGCCATCTACCTCGGGGCTATCAAGCATGCGAAGACATTTGGAGAGTCACGGAGGTTTCGGACGTGGCATGAAGTGTCAATACTGAAGCGTGGAGAAGCTGTGTTTGAGTACCTCAACTGCTTATCTACGACAGGGTTGATGAAATTTGTCCCGTTGGATGTTGTGTCTGAACTATCTTGAATTGTAACCAGCACAGCGAGATACTTTGCCTCGGGTCAAATCCGAAAGATTAGACAGGGTCTAGAAACTTCAAGAGAAACGTATCGTGGATATTTCGCCTTGAACTTCGATCACTTACCAAACAAGACCGTTGAAAATTAATAACCACTATTGGGATGTTGAATGATTTTCCCAGTGCCCATCACGTCGCGGCGGGGCAAGGGCACAAATTGGTCTCAGGAGGTCAAAATCGCCTATTACCCAGAGCAATTTAAATATACCAGACAAAAATATTGCTTTAGTGCGGACAGCCCGCCCTCGTGCTTGGCTTGCTGCCCACTTGACGACGTCGTCACGGAATGTGGTGCACATCAACGCCCACAGTATGAGTGGGCCGGACGCGCTGGCCGATCGGCATTCTTTTGACTAAGTGACACAAGGCTTGGGACAAAGGCTGCCGTTGTAGAACGTGACACTCATCAAATCCATTATCCATTTGCTGTTACCGATACTTACAATCTGGTCTGCTTTAAATTCGTCTAGTATGAGGCGTGGTTAGCAGAGGCTAAACACTCCTTACCCACTCCATCTAAGAAAACTTGCTCAGCCATTTGACCGCGAATTGGCAACCACAATCCCGGACGGTATTATTAGAGGCTATCTACCACGCATTCTTGCGCAAGTAAAATATTGTTGTATCAAAGTGAGAGATTTGTGATAACAGCGACTGCATAAATAGAGAAACGCATGAGATTCAGACTGGCCACACTCGCCTACCCAGTGGGTTTCCGCACGTACATTGTGACACGCCCTCTTCCTTAGCTGTGGCATATTGCGAAATTAATCAATTCTTCTCATTGGTATCGAAATTCAGCCATCGTTTCTCATAAGTTATGGTGATTATGTGAGCATGGCCATGCCCATTGTCGAATTGCCGCGGTGAACCTTCAAAGAGTAGCGCTGGATATGATCATCCTAAGCTGCTTTTAGATTTGCTGTACTTCGTCCATGTACTCGCTGCCCAAGGCTGACGCGGCATGTGGGTTATTTGCAACTTCAACTGTGGTGTATGCGACGCAAGGTGCCTTCGGACACGGCGTTGCTAGATTTGAGAAACGCATTAAGGAGAAAACAACCGGTGATAGTACCACGATGTCACCGCTCGGAGCGGTACAAACGTAAGTATTTCAACACACACAACCGCACGATCAACTTACGCGCATCATGGACTCGAAAACCAGGGAGGCCGTTACGTATGCCTGTGGAGAGCTACGTTCTATTCTAGTTCTCATCTAGGGTCAGCTTTAAGCATCTAAGGCTCATTCCACCTTGGGTTCCCCGCCTTTAAGGGGAAACGCAACGGGAAGTGGGTTAGAACAACGGTTCATCCGAACAGGGCCGGGGTGATACGATGTGCCAAGCGAGGCGCATTGGCTGATTGCACAGTACACACTCATTTACCATGTCGAGCATCGCAGGTTCTGCCATAGCAATATGAGGCCACTCATTATCTCGGCGAAAAAATTTGAGAGGTTATAAGTCAGTAGCTCGCCATGTAAATCGGCTTTTCACTCGAACATCATCCAGCATTTTAGCTTGGAATCGGATCACTATTTACTCTTCCCTATCAGACCGCGTGATTTCTTTCAACACCAGCCAAAATGATCGTCACTCTTCGCTCCTTAGTTTCGGTTCTTGCGACCTCTGGTCTAGTCGCTGCCGCCTCGTGGAACACGACCTGCACGACAAAGACTCAGAGAAAAGCATGGTACGAACACCGCAACTTCTAAACGGCAAATACACTCGGAATCAATGCTAACTGAACGAAGGAACAACATGACGGACATGGAGAAAAAAGCTTACATCGATGCCGAGCTCTGCCTCCAAGCCACTGCGACGAAGACGTCCATCGAAGGCGCTCTCAACCGCTGGGATGAGCTTGACTGGGCACATATCACCCAGTCCAATATTATACACAACACCGTGAGTCTTGAACCGCCCGCTGGTACAAGTGATTTGACTAATGTTTAGCTCAGGGGTCATTCCTTCCTTGGCACCGCTACTTTATGCGAGTACATGAGTATCTTCTCCAGTCCGAATGCGGTTACGAGGGTGGTCAGCCGTATTGGAACGAAGTTCTCGATATGGAGGCGCTTAACGCGTCTGTTGTATTCGACCCCGACACCGGCTTTGGAGGCAACGGTGGTGACGATGGATGTGTGACGGACGGCCCTTTCGTCAACCTGACTCTCCACATCAACGCGACCTCCACGTCCGCAAATGAGTGTTTGACCCGCTCGTTCAACGCAAATGGCTTCCAGACTGGTCAACAACAGTATATTGATGAATGCTTTGCTTCTGAGAACTACACGGCAGCCTTCGAGTGCTACCAGGTCAACCCGCACACCGCAGGCCACTCTGCAGTCGGTGGAACCGTAAGTCGCCCCCTTTCTCAACACAGAATCGCATAATGCTAACTCACTCTCGGCAGATGCTTGATGTGGTTGGCAGTCCTGGAGAGCCCCTGTTCTTTCTGCATCACACGAACTTGGACCGTCTCTGGTGGGAGTGGCAGCAGGTCAACAACTCTCGCTTGACCGAGATTGGAGGCCGCAACATACCCTTGACCAGCTACCTCGAACAAAATGGGATGGAGTATCCCAGCACTGCTTTGACTGACTACTTTGGCGATGCTGGCAATGAGACTACCTTGAACCACAACTTGTGGATGGTTGGTATCATGCCCAATGCGACGGTCGGCGAGGTCATGGACCTCGGTGGCGACCTGATCTGTGCCGAATACGTCTAAGCATACGGCTGGTAACTTGCGTTCTGGTATAATCGAATGGTTACGAAGGACTGCGGGATTATGAAAATTACAGAGCATGAATACCTAAAAGCGCATTGGTTTGATCGAGTCTGATCGCCTGGTTAGTACTTGATTTGTGTTATGAACAGTATAGACATCATCCACACTATAAGGAGCTTAAAAGTCCTCCTTCACAATAAATGAGCGTCACATGGCTCTCGTAACGACCCTGCTCAATCTTCTGGGCCAATGTTAAACATCCTCGTACTTGGACAGTCTCAATAGTCCACCATTGCCCTCGTACAACCGTACGTGAACAGTCTTCGCCTCTTTTTGCTGCTCGGCCAGGCCACTCAGGTCTTCCAACCTCTCTCTTACATTTATATCCAGCCCGTGGACTAGGGTCGCTAACACGCTGCTTTTCCACAGACTTGCCTTTTGACGGTACGTCTGATAGATCGCAGCGCTCAAGAAGAGGATGGTGAGCAGAACGGTGAGGAGGGGAATTGTCAAGTAACTCCACTGTACGTGGATGTAGCTTTCCAAGATGTGCGCTACTCCCGTGACATTCGTACCGTTGAAGCTTCGGAAACTGACAGTGACGCTCATAGCAAGGTCGTTCATGAGCATGTCAATGCCAGCTGGGTACTCGTAGTAATTCCAGTAAAATGCCTGGACGATGTCCGTGTCGAAGAAAGTTTCACCACTAGAGATACCGACAGTGAGATTAACAATGACGTTGTCCGGTGTGGTGACGTTCTTGTTGATCACTTCTTCGTTGCGCGAAGCCGATCCGTAGCGGAATATGTCCGAGAACCACGAGCGCATGCCCATCATGACCTTCATGTCGATGGGGTAAGACTCTTTGTCGCTTTCGCCCGAGATATAGATGGGTTCGAGAGATTCCTGTGACGCTGTTGCTACAGTATCATTCGTTCTTGCGTGGACTATTCTTTCCTTCAGCTCGCCATTGACAATGGACGAGCTGAGAGTCTGGACACAGGCTTGGAGAGTACACTGTCGAGCCCAAGGGGCAAGATCACCTGCAATACCCCCCTGTTTCTCAGTGCCCATGAAGACAAGCTTCACGATGGTCGAGTAGGACATGTCGCCAAGACCCCGAGGGAAGATTGGAGTCATGCTAAAGACATCGGCGTGGGTCTTGAGTCTGGCGCCGGCAGGGACAGACCACCCGCACTCCGTCATGTCGTCCTCTGGAGTTGAGCCATCTTCACACGTTCGAGCCATGAATTCTGACATGTCCACGCAGGTGTTGCAGACGCCGAGAGTCTCAAACGGCTCCCACGTGCAATTTCCCGTTTGGCAGTTGACGGGGAGGCTCAGCCACGGCTTACCATTTTCGGCGAACAGGCCGTTGTAAACGGCAGCCTTGAAAGGGAGTATCGGGATGAAGCCTTCCGACGCACTTTGGCTACTAAGGGCGATCAAGTACTGCTGAGAACGGAGGTTGACAGCTCCCTCGGAGGAGTTTGTTGTGCGAGCTTGGAAACTGGCAATCTGCTGGGCGAAGGGGCTGAACGCCAGCGTCAGGATAACAACGAAGGCACCAAAAGAACCGAGAAAGCTGCCAAAAGAACAGAGTCAGCCAAAAGCACTCCAAAGATAGAATATCAGGATGACAATCAACGAACCCTCCCCTATGTTTAATAAGCATCATCAAAGCTCCCCATGTTCCTCGGCTGGCGTCGTCGAACACCTCCATGTCAGACAGAGGTTCGCGGCGCATCTTGAAGTGAATCCACTTCGACTGACTAATACCGCTGGATAACACAACGGCCATGGTTGCCGTCGCTACGGTAGCCAGCAATGCTATGACCGCATTAATCGTGATTTGGAAATGCCATGATGCCAGCGGTTTGCCATCATACGCCGCAAGCACGCCGATAATTGCAGCAGCAGCTAGGATAGCAACGCAAAGACTGACAATCTCAAATGTCCATGAACCAGATGGAGAGAAATTTTCTGATTTTATGTGTGTTTTGTCCGACATTCTGCTCCAGCATGAGGGAACAGACCGTCTGGACTCGCCGTTGCTGCTCAGCGCCGGCTCGCTTGGAGGAGCATCGTCGATGGCAACAAATGCTGACTGGTAAGCTTTGTAGGATCCGAGGCTCTGTCGTCCGTCGGGGCCTTGGATGAATGGGCTGCTGGCCTGGCTGACATACACTGTGTCCGTCGAGCTCGTGCTCACATTATGCGAGTGTTGCTTGTGCGACATGTTTGCGGGGTTCCGGTCAAGGCCACAGCTGTCAAGGGCTCAGTACATGAAGAATCGAAACGAAAATGGAAATGGAAACAAAAGCAAGCAAACGGCAGGTTGCATAATGGGCGGGCTTGCGACCGGGGAGCCTCAAGTACTGGCAGAGTGCCGAGGAAGCTTGACGATTCTTGGTGCCCGGGCATCCATCCACAATCAGTCGGGAGCCTGCCTGTGCATAGTGCCAACGGTCGACTGCGTGCTGCATGTCACATACAGGGAACTTTGGATAGTTGCGAGGAAAACTGATGTATTGTTTGATGCAGCTGGTGCCAACGTAAGCCGAAGCACTATATCATTGGCCAACCACCACAGCCGAAGACGCGAGATACCGCAGACGGCAGTTATCTGGGCCATTGGGGGCTGAACTCAGCCGTCCAATCCTTGCACAAGTTTGCCGATGGTTGGGTGCGTGTCTTGCTTGCGTCTCTCTAGTAGCAGTTTCTGTCCCACTAGTCTCTCTCCCGCATCCTTTCTGGCAACCCACACATACTCTCCGGGAGGTCCAGATCCGTGCTGTGCTGTCTTTGCACCCACTGCAAACCCATGGTTTATGTTTGGCCCAGTATCGTGCTACAGTTTACGGTTGTAGTAATGGAAATCGAGCTCGCCACCTGCACGATGCGACCGGGCCATGGCACACGACGCGGCACGGCAGCATGATAAGGCATCGTTGGTGCGGTCTGCTTGCTCGGCCGTTGCTCCGCCCCCCACCCTCCCGGAAAGGGTATTGCTCATAAGGCTGCGAATCGGGCAGGTCATCATGCCCGTTGCATTCAGCTAGCCGCTTTTCGTCAAGTCATTGGCTCGTCTCTCTGTCTCTGGCGTCGATGATGAGGTCGTCTAAGTCGCTTATGCTAAAATCGCCACCGCCGCAAGAACGCCGGCAAAGAGAGCGATTTGAGAAGAGGGCTGTCGGGAGTTGTGAGATGCGGCTCCCTTGGACGATCCGGTAGCGGCGGCATACCCCAGCTGGCTGTAGACGCTCGTCGCTTGGTCGTCGCTGACGGTGGCCGAGCAGGGCTGGGCGTCGTGGGTGATGGTCGCAGTGACGCCGCAGACGCTGGTGGCCTCGGAGTTGTACGTGGTCGTGGAGGCGTAGCTCATGCTGCCAATGGCGGTCGGGCAAGTCTTGGTGAAGGTCGGCTCCTTTCCGTCACTCTCGACGACGAAGTCGAAGCTGCCGTTGGCGATGCGAGGGTTCAGGTTGTACTCGCTGTAGTCGGGCTGCTGGGTGAACTCGCACTGGGCGCCCATGCCAAAGAGCCAAGCAAAAGTGTAGTCGCCGGCGGCGAGGTGGCCGGTTCTCCCAACCTCGAGGTGCGGGCCGTTTCCAAAGGTGCTCTCGTTTCCGATGGAGGCGCCCATGACACCGTGGGCAGCAGTGCGCATGTACGAGTTCTTGTTCCTCGAGTAGATGTCCCAGACGAAGTTGTAGCCATACTTGTAGGCAACACCCGGGTTCTGGACGTTGAGGAGAATGGGGTAGCCGTTGGTGGTTTCGCCGTACTTGCCATCCTCACGAGGGAAGACGAGGTCAAGCTCGATGGCGTCGGCAGGCAGCTGGGCGCTCGCGAGTTGAGAGCACGAAGCCAGCAGAGTGGCGCCGAGCCAGTAGATGCGTTGGGACAGCATGATTGTGGTTTGTAAATGAGTGTAACGTTGAAAGTGTTCGCGATCGGCGGATCAACAGTCAACTAAGGCTGTGCAGCGAGTGTGATGTGGTTTTTGCCCCCAAAATCAACGCTGATCCGGAGACCATCGTGGAGCGCGGGGATATTAAAAAGAAAATGCGGACGTGCCCTGGGAGTTCCAGGGACTCTGTCAATGTCAACGTTATCAAGCCTTGGCTTGAGTCCTGTCAGGATCACACCTAATTTCCGATCATGATCCCGACCCACAGCGTTTTGCCCTTTATCCAAAACGTCGCTAATCATCGTCTCTGCATTAGCCCCATTTCATTTCGGCCGGGCTTCGATAACGAGCCAACCGAAATGTGCAAAGGGGGCCATCCCACCGATGGCTACCAATGGCTACCAATGGCTGCACGGGGCATCGCGTGCTCATTAACGCTGTTTGTGTGCTTCATTTAAGCTTCTTGAACGAAAGCCCTACTGTGTACGGAGTACGGAGTATAGCTTCCAAGTTTTCCGCAAAACTCATCACCCTCATTAGAGATTACATCTTTGGTATCCACCCGCTCGCCCCTTCACGCCTCCTCCTCATGCAGCTTCTTCTCGTCTCGGCCCCCAGCGCTCACCTCGCAAACATAGGATTTGAACTCGCGGGCCGGCACGCGGTTGCTGAACATTTCCTGGATCTCTGCGTAGTTGCGACCCTTCATCTCGGGGAAGTAGAAGTACAGCCAGGCGCAGATGGGCAAGGACAGGCCAAAGAAGATGAAGCAGATCTTGCCGCCCAAGTTGGCCTGGTCTGTGTTGAGCAGGTACGGCAGCACCTGCAATACCAAGCAGGACGCTGCGGTCGCGCACATGATGTTGACGCTGTAAGTTTTTTGTCGAAGTTGGATACTGTTTTCACATCCAGTCAGCAAGGCATGCCCCTGTCCAGGTCCGGTTGTGCTTATCTGCGGGTCGTCGATTTCACGGCCCACAACCCAATCCTTTGAGACGACCACGTGCATTCGCCGAGGACATCTCAGTTGCAACTCGTATACTATGCAATGGGATGCCGGGTTCGAATCTCAAGCTGAGCAATGCAATGCTTGTGACTCACCTAGCAGTTTCCCCTCCAACCGAGTACGCAATGGCACCTAGTGTCGCCTGGTACAAGTAGCCCCAAATGACCATGAAAGCCACGGTTGCCGACAGAGATGCCTGGGTGCCTATGGTGCTGATTCCGCCAATGAGGAGCAAGAGGGCAGTCATTGAGAAGACGCCGCCGACAATCAAGGGCCGTCTTCCGTATCGGTCGACGAGCGGCCAGGATGTCATGTTTCCAACGAACTGAATCGCATAGGCTGCCTGGCCGATCGCAAGGGGGTTGTTGACACCGGCCAACCGGAAATAGTACCTGCAAGCTGTTAATCGAGACTCGGTCCTAATTTTATCCAGCGACGGAGCGCGAGAACTGACGTGAGGTATCTGCAAGTGGTGGTTAGTTAATGTTCGGCCTTGATGGGTACATAGATCTTGGACTTGCCCTGAAACAAAGTTGACTCCAATGGCTTGCTGTGACAGATAAACCATCACAATGATAAGCGTACGGCGGCGATTGGTCCCCGTGAAGCAGTCGATCCAGCGGGCTGATTCCTGCTCCTTCTTGGCCTCTTGGTCCTTGGCCATTGCAACTGTAGCGACAGCCATAGCAGCGTCGACATCGAAGTTGGGTCCGTTGAACCGCAGGTAGGACTTGGCAGCCTCCTCGCGGCGGCCCTCATTAAAAGCCAACTAGGAGATTCGGGTAAGAAAACCAGGCCGCAAAGGAGCAGACCGGGTGGGATGAGCTGAGTGATGAGGGGAATTCGCCAGGAGAGGTCATTGTTGTAGTGGTCGCTTGCCAAGACAGTTGCGGAGTTGAGCCACTGGCCAACTGTGATCATGGTGTTGACCAACACGAGGCAGACACCGCGCATCTTGACCGGTGCAAGCTCGGCCACGAAGACGGGACCCAGCGAATGGCCAAGGCCGAATCCGAAAGTCGCGACGACCTTGCCGCCGAAAAGCATCATAACGGTCGTGGCGAAGTATTGGAGGATGGTGCCTCCGCAGCAGATCAGGCAAGCAAGGCCGATAGTTTTCTTACGACCAAAAATATCGCTGATGAAACCCGTGGCAAAAGCCGAGACAAAGATGCCGATAGTGCCCGCTGCATTGAGAATCTGCTGATCGCGGGCAGCAACTTGCCACTTTCCGTTGACTTCGTGACCAAACCGCTGGGCGAAGGGGGTAACGGCGAGGAGCTTTCCTATGGTCGAGACTTCGTAGCCAAAGTTGATGGGCAGGAGGTAAATCATCAAGCCTGTCAAACAACGTTAGAAAGATTTGACCTCACGGTGGACTGTCTGGTATCCTCGGATGAACTGACAGAAACCCAAAACACGTTTATTTTCCCACAAATCGCGGAATCGGAGCTTCTCATCTGAATGGGACTTTGGCAGCGCGGCCGTCGCGGCGGCAGTCACGTCCTCAAGCTGTTCGGATCGCAACTTGTCGTCGTGCCGGACGGTCGCCTCGTTCTTGTTGTCTACCATGGTGGGCGAAATGGCAGCAGGGCAACGTGATAGGGCTCGTTCGCGTTCGGGATGCGTCGATGCTGTCTCCCCTCTGAGATCGCTGCATCAGGACATGATGACCCCTGAGTGCGGTGGGATCATCAAGAGTCTTATAGTCTGGGGAGGTTGCCTCACTACTGACTGTTCCCCCGTGCGTGCTTGACGTGGGCTCCCCAGTTCTCCGCACTATCCACGTGGAGGTGGCATTTTGAAGTGGCTTAGGGATGGTAACGATTGCCCCCTTTGGTAGCACCGGGACGTGGAGAACATGACTCGGAAGACTCGTAGGGCGGGGGAACAGGTCTGCAGTCTTGGATTGACGTCGATGCGCAGACTATTTTGCGGAGGTCACACCGAACACGAACGCGAACGCCTGAAGTGGTATGCGTGGAACTGGTCAGCTGCGGACTAGTTGCAATAGCCATGGTGGGTCAGGGCTGAATGTCGCACTGGGTCGGCAAAAATGCGCCTTTGTTCAACATCGTCCAACCCTCAACCCCAGATTTACTGGGATCACATTTTCGTTTCGTCACCCGCTAGATCCGTTCAATCAGGATGCAGTTAACATGCATGATGCTAAATCAAGTAACCTTAAGCCCTCGCATCCTCGCCGAACTGAAGATCTCAAACAGATCCGGCAATCGTAACCCTCCCTGGTTCCGGTTTCCGTATTCCGAACCCGCTTCAACCCCGGACTCCTCCGAATGTTTCGCATAGTTCCACTCATTCGGGACCGTGAAGATTGAACTTGACGTCGCAATGTTTACGTAGAGACTCTGAATATAGGGGAATAGAGTCATCTGAATTCCAATTTGTCACCGCGTTGAAGATTTCTTGAGAGGATTGTCTGGGTTGGTGCATCGTTTGGGATGAAGGTCTTTATTTGTTTCCTCGTGTCCTATCAGATAGAACGTATTCATGCTGATTCTTGAATTGACCTCGACCTAGAGATGGATCTCCAATAACTGAGTCCGAGAACCGTGTTCATGAGATAATTTGCCCTCCTTATTGACAAAGATCACGTTTATTGTTAAGTTCCAAGTTCATGGATCAGCCCTGGGTACATCTGTCCCCTAACTTACTTAACGTCTCCTAAACAGGTATTGATGCTCGCCGAAAGTCTCTCGTTAAAAAGAACAAGATTGACGAGGATTCTCTGAAAACTTGACGCAAAGTAATACCTGAGTCGACTCTTGCCCTCTCAAGCCTTTGTGTTCGATTCCTGCTATGAATGGTAGCCTACTGCCTGTCTTTTGAAAGCAAAATCAATCCAACTTCTGAACAGGTCCTTGTTGATGTAAGTTACAATGCCTCATGGGGTAGCGGTTTTTTACATTACATCTGATGGGTGATGTGCCCTTTGTTAACTAACCTAATCTGGGCATCCGCATATCCCGATTTGCCTGAGGTGCGAACCTTTCATAGTTGCTCGAAGCCTTCTAGGTTGAGGCCCACCTAAGGGAAGATAGAATTCCTGTATGTCGTCCCGCCACCCCGGTAGGCGCACTCCTCCCGGCCCGCTCTTGCATTCCGGCCCCTTGACATATGTTTCGTGGTGGATCTGAGCGACTCATTGTATCCCACATTATCACAATATGCTTGCAAAAGCATACCTTACAGTATGTCCTCATAGTACTGCCGCGTGGAAGGAAATTTTTGGATAAGGAACATCACCAAATGCCATGAGCCAGGCTACCAACGCTTGGCAGGAAATGCCAACGAGATACTCAGTCGTCGAGTTGCTCAAGTTCAGCGGTAGCATTTTCGACCCAGACTTTGAGGATGAGGATGGCAATTCACAGAAAATGAAAACTTCGACATGGTAATCGCACTACTTTGTCATTCCGATATTGTATTCGCCGGCGAAACCTTACAAATGTGCTAGGTAAACCTTTTTAGAACAGGACGCCCTTCGTCTGCGATTTTTCGCTCAACTTATGGTTCTTCATCAAAGAAACCCAAACAATTGGACCAGCCAGCGCCACCAGCGAGGCAATAATCATGATCTTCTGCGTTTCCCCATATGCGAGCACGATGGCATCCCTCTCGGGGGTTCCCCACTCGTAGCTGAGTTGCCTGGTGAGATCGCCGTAGATGAGAAGAGCCTCGCCCTTGAGCTCGTCTGGGAGGTAGTTGGCCAGTTTGGACGGCATAAGGTTGGTCCAGATGGCGCCGCTGATGGATGACCCAATAGCACCACCGACGCTGGTAATCATGGAAAGAAGGGCGAGGCCTATGGCAACGTCACGGTGAGGGACTGAGGCCATCACGGCGATCTGCTCGACCATGACAATGGTGCCTCCGGCCAGCGAACCGAGGACTTCGCACATGATGACGAGACCCACGCTGGTATCGGGCATGCGGAACTTGATCATCAGACCGGTCGAGAGGATTTGAAGAGGAACCGCGGCCAAGCCGAGCCACTTGTATCGGTCGGTGAAGCGCATGAGACTGAGGCTTTTGTCAATAATCCGCTCGTCGGCTGACATCATGGAGGATTCCACTTACAGTCCCACCGGAATAGCCCAAGCACAAGAAACTATGTTGTAGATGTTGGTGATGAAGCCCGCTCGGGAGACGCTGAGGTTGTAGACAACTTGCAGATAAGACGAGAATTGAACCTTGTAGCAACTGGAGTAGGTTAGCAGAGAGCCCTTGGACGAGGATTTGCGTTACTCACTAAAAGCTGATCCACATGTTACCTCCCAGGAGACAGGCGACAAGGACAGTCTTATTCTTGAAAAGCTCGAAAGGTACGAACGACTTGGGCGCGATGTGCTTCTCGTAGAAAGGGAAGGCAATCAAGAGCAGTCCGCCCAGCACAATCATGGCGATGATTCTTGGTTCACGCCACTGGTGTGCTTGATAGCCAGCCAAGCTGAAGGGTAGCAGGAGAAGCGAGAAGCCGGCGACAACAAGCAGCATGCCTGCAACATCAAGTTCGATAATCCAGTACTTGACCGAGTCCCACAAGGTGCGGTTCTCGCGTTTTTTAACGTAGTGGCCCTGTTTGATGGCACGGTTCATCTGGACAGTGAAGATGATGATCAGGGGGGCGACGATGGCCGGGATGATGATGGTGAACGCGCCGTA
Source organism: Colletotrichum coccodes (assembly GCA_020466075.1). Taxonomy (NCBI): domain Eukaryota; kingdom Fungi; phylum Ascomycota; class Sordariomycetes; order Glomerellales; family Glomerellaceae; genus Colletotrichum; species Colletotrichum coccodes. Next base: position 23,936 of record JAIMZG010002594.1, read on the forward strand.
TCCCCATCTCCAGGAGCTGCCTTCGAGGAATGCCTGGGCGGCAGCGGGGCCGGCGAAGGTGTTCGAGATGTAGGGAGTCGAGGTGAAACCGAACAGGATCATACGGTTCTTGAGCGTGGAGGTATCTGCCATGAAGACGTTCAGGACGTAACCGACACCGTTCATGCCGGTCCAGAAAAAAGTTTGCGCCGCGGCGTAGGTCTCGACGTTTTGGCATACAGCCATAAGGATCAGGGCTGAATGTGCCGGTCAGCCAAGGTACCGCCAATCATAACGCCGCGGAATCACTCACAAACGACAACGAAGGACAGCATGATACAAAGACCGGTTGTCCGACCGATGACATCAAGAACACGAGCGAGAGGCAACTTGCTGACACCACCGACGATGTTCGAGATAATGCCCGTCGCTGCCATAAGGCCGTGCAAGCCGAAGTCACTAACGACATAGGGAAGCAGGGAGCTCGAGATTTGCTGCTGGAGAGAGTCGACGAAGAACACCACCCAGATTCTGTCCGCCGTCAGTAATGATTCCCAACTTTGGAAGTCAAATTGCCTACAGGATGTAAGCGGCAATGAGCCATGGCTTGGTCCATGTCTGGGTCAGCGCCTCGATCTTCTCGACACCGGCAAGGCCACCGGTATTGGGGTCGACCTCTTCGGGAGAAGGCTTTTCGTCGACGAATTCGAGGTCCTTTTCATCGACATTGCGAGGAAGCGGGTCCCCAGAAACAATTTCCGGGGTGCCGCTGGCTTCGCCTCGGTGACCCATGTTGTCTTGAAGAAAGAGTACAGGGCGACTGGGCGAATCCGAGGGTTTGGGTTGATAGATTATCTTGACCCGAGCGACGGATTCCAAAAGACTTCAAATGCGGCACAGACGGCGGCGACCAGGAGGGTTCTTAAAGGTCCCCAACAACCAGAGTGACCAAGATGTGGCCCGCATGAGAAGTGGAACAACCACATGGCTCTGTGCAGTTAATGCCCACTGATCCCATGTCTCAATAGTGATTTTTGACCCTGTATGCCTAACCACCCTGACCCCGCCGGCCAGAGAACGGCGGGGACGGTCTCGGGTGTATTCGGCCAATCTTTGTCTTGGGAGATAGCAAAGTGCTGGTATGATAGTGGCTCGAAGGATCTTGCAGTGGATTTGGGGGGCCTAGATTGATAAGATCAAAAATTTTCCCCAACGGCTGATGTCCCTGTGTGGTTCCATAGGATCAAGATCCATGACGATGGCGACGTTGCTTCTCCCAGGGTATTTGTTGGGCTCGAGGCTTCTTTGCTCCATCCCACCGGGACATTAAAGGGCGCAATTGCCAATGACACGAGCTGTGGGTGATTGCCAACCGAAGAATGAGGCATATTGTAAAGCGAAAACATCGGACCGTGTCCATGGGTCGCATCTAGAACTCGAGCCCTCTGCCAGAGTCAGGAAGAAGTCGAGCAGAAACGTTGCAGGTAATCAATGCCCTGCCTGAGGCCTCTTGATCGCATGCGAATTTCAGGTTTTCGCAGGGTTCAGCGGTTGTATTGAACTTCTTGGCATCTTGTCCCGAGAGAGTGGGACAATTGCGAGCCAAGGGTGAAACTCCGTGACACTCCGCCGTTGAGACCTTGGTGTTGGCTTGTCAGATCATCAGATAAAACTCAGACAGCCGCCTTGATTCACTTGCTCGTGCAAAAGTATCTCCTACGCCAGATTTGGTTCTTTTGCGAAGCCCTCGATTTTAGCGGTTGATGCCTGGCTTTAGAGAGCGTTTGAACGGTGCTGAAAGTTAGACGGAGACGAAGCCCGGTCACCCCGCTACCACCGCCCACATACTCCATTTTGGCGGCAACGCTGTTGCAGAACTGCTAAACCCCTTTAGCTCAGCGCCTCCCCGCTTCAGTTAAGTGATGTGGTTTTTTTGCACACTAGGTACGGGTACAGGTCCCCATCCTTGCCTCTTTGCAAAAGTGAGCGTTTGGCCACAGAATACTCCGTACGGCGATGTGAGGGTCATCGTCGGGCGCGGAATTCGATTCTTTGGCAGATGAGAGAGTCTCCTCAGTGCTGGAAACGGAGAGAGTGTAAGTTAAGGAATGTGCTGTGATGGTTTACTGCAAAGTATTTCCCGTTCCCGGTGAAGGCACGAAAGAGACAATCAAAACTAGCATCAGGAAAGAGGCATTTATACACATACCCCTATGAGCTTTCCAGAAGGTTATGCCTGCGGGGGCGAGCCAGTATCGCCTCATCTAAGTCACTGGGTTGTCTTTGAACATTGCGGACGCCTTCCGGATAAGGATCTCGATCCTGCGGAATGGGGCAAGTCGTCAGGATTGGTCGGGCCCTGTTTTCGCATTTGCCACCAGTGAGTTTCGTTCGCCAGATACTGCCCGAATGAATTGAACAACGGAAGAAACCGTGAGGGCAGTTACAATGAGCATCAGAACGATTGTTTGAAGGTATTGGTGTATGGCTTTCCACGCAGGAGTCAATTGCTGGGCCCAAACTTCCACGTTTCGCTGAAATCTTTCGTCCCACTCGACTGCATTTTCAAAAATGGTCGACCTCATTTCATCTCCACAACCACCCCGCCCTCTCAAGTCATGTATACACAGGCTGCCGCAATAACTGAGTGAAGCGAAGTTGTGGTTCTTACCAAGATATTGGATTTGTTGAGCTGAATACGCTATCACAGGAATATTCATCAGCGAGCATGGAGCCAGTTTTCATTCTGTCGCACGGCGATATATAAGCCACAATTACGAGGTCATTGTCAGCACAGTAATTGTGGGCCCATTTTTATGCGGCATACGCCTCATCCTATTCGCCACACATTCAAACTCAGCTTTGTATAGTGGGTGGATGTCTCGAATCTGAGGACAGAAATTTTGGCGGCAAGACCACAATCCTAAGATTGGATATACCATAATGCTTTTGAACTTCATCAGAAAATATGATAGCTACCAACCGATTGACACCAGGTGATCATCAGCCGCAACTCGTAGCTTCGCTGAGGTCCGCGACACTGTGCTAATTTGATGATTGAACGACCCTCTACCCACCATTCTGGGCCCAGGTGTCTTGACACTAAATGAATAAACATCGTATCTTAAGGTATTACTGAGATCCGAAAACCTATATGAGATCCCAAATCTCTCGACGGAGGGTTCTGTTGCCGTCAAATGCTCTTAAGCTAAAGGTGATGGAACAGAAAGCTACTCGACGGGCCATAACACTCTCGCGGCAAGCGTCTTTTGTAAAGTGAGACTGGAGAATTCTCCATAGCCACGAGTATACATTGAGCTTCAATGATAATCTGCAATTGCTGACATGCATTCGTGAGTACATCCGCACGACATGTACTGGGTTCACAATAGTGCCATGGAAACCAGTACTCCTCACTTTTCAGGTCCAAGAGGCCCAGTTTTTCGTAACGTTCCATGGTTGAACCATGGCGAGGCACAAGGCCCTTCATCAGGTCCAGAGTCAGACTGGGGAACCGGCATGGGCTTGGGCCTTGGTGCAGAGTATCTTTGATGGTAATTAACGGGCTCAGTCTCCTTACTAGTCTGTTCCGTTTTAGCAAACGAAAAGCTAATGAAACCCTCGCTAGATTCCAGGCTAACGAGATAGGAGACGTCCCGAAAACGTTTTATCAATCCAAGCGTTGTCTCAGGGCGGTTGGGAGACTGGCTACTCTTGTGATGACTCACGCAACTCCATCGACGAAGAGCCCGGGCGCCATTTGAGAACTATGGAGTTCACCCTGAATCCGGATGGCTCTATACATAAGAAGAACACTATGCGGTCTGCAGCGACTATGGATTGGCTTACGGTCTAAGAAGTCCAGACTGGGATCAGCTCAGTAGGATTGAGAATGCAACCATTGTTCACATCTCGTCAATTTGCTATTGCCTCGCAAAGATGGTAACGATTCCTTTCTGGCATGGCTGAATTGAAAGATGAGCAGAATCGAAGCCATAACCTCT
>JAIMZG010002605.1:0-13769 GCA_020466075.1 Colletotrichum coccodes
CACCACCACCACCGCCACCACCACCACCACCACCAGTACCTTCCCCCAGCTTCTTAGACGCCAGCACAAACTCCTCCCGTTCGCACAACGCGGCTGCTCCCGCACTTCTCTGGTCGTCCATTCCAAAGACACAAGCTATAAGGCCACGCGACGGTCCATCTTTGCCCAGGCCCGCCGTCTCTATTCCTCCTCCGCCGCCGTCACACCTGATCTACCGCTGACAGCGCAACAAAGCCAACCTTCTACCCTAACCACGACAACCGAGACCGTGAACATGAACGGCAACAACCCGTCGCCGCGCATCAAGCGCAAGGCCCCGACGAGCCCCGAGGGCTTGCGACCGCATAAGCAGCACCGGGCCTTGAACGGGAAGCTGTCTGCCGGCGACAACACCCCCGAAATCGAGCTCGAGCATGGCAACTTTGAGGAGGAAGAGTCCGACTTCGAGGACGCCGCGAGGCTAGACGGCATGTTTCCTATCGCCCAGGAGCCCGAGGTCTGGCAAAAGACCATTGAGAATGTCGTTAGCAACGTCGTCTCCATCCGCTTCTGCCAGACATGCTCATTCGACACGGACGCGGCGTTGACGAGTGAGGCGACTGGCTTCGTGGTGGACGCTCAGAAGGGGTATGTCAAGCCTGGCGCCGGTGCAGATGTAAGGGACACAGAGTGCTGACATCATTGCGTTACAGATACATCTTGACGAACCGACACGTCGTTGGAGCTGGACCGTTCTGGGGATACGTAGTCTTTGACAACCACGAAGAGGTCGATGCGTATCCCGTGTACCGTGATCCCGTCCACGACTTCGGTATTTTGCGATTCGATCCCAAGGCAGTCAAGTACATGAAGCTGAACGCACTGGTGCTCCGTCCGGATCTTGCGAAGGGTAGGCAAACACCTTGATGGTCAAAATTGAAGCGGACCCGCTAATGCCTCGGCAGTCGGTGTTGAGATCAGAGTCGTCGGTAACGATGCCGGGGAGAAGCTCAGTATTTTGTCTGGCTTCATCAGTCGTCTGGACCGAAACGCGCCAGAGTACGGAGACGGATACAGCGATTTTAACACTTGCTACTACCAGGCCAATGCTGCGGCAAGTGGCGGTAGTTCTGGCAGTCCGGTTGTGAACATTGACGGCTTCGCTGTTGCTCTACAGGCCGGTGGACGATCCGATGGTGCCTCGACAGACTACTTCCTCCCCCTCGACCGGCCGCTACGAGCTTTGGAATGCATTCGCCAAGGCAAGCCTGTCACAAGAGGCGACATCCAGTGCCAATTCCTGCTTAAACCTTTCGACGAATGCAGACGTCTCGGCCTGACGCCAGAGGAGGAGGCCGCAGCTCGACAGGCTTTTCCCAAGGACAACAACATGCTTGTTGCCGAGATTGTTCTTCCCAAGGGCCAGTCTGACCAGAAGATTGAAGAAGGTGACATCCTCATCAAGGTGAACGGCGAGCGCGTGGGGCAGTTCATCCGTTTGGATGACTTGCTTGACTCGAACGTTGGCAACACCATCCGCCTTCAACTGCAGAGAGGTGGCGAGGACATCGAGGTTGACGTTGAGGTCGGTGACCTGCACCAGATCACCCCTGACCGCTTCGTGTCCGTCGCAGGTGCGAGTTTCCACAGCTTGTCTTACCAGCAAGCCCGCCTGTACGGCGTTGCGTGCCAAGCGTCTTCGTTTGTGAGGCCACTGGCTCCTTCAGATTCGACAACGCGGATAACGGCTGGCTAATCCAGACCGTGGACCACAAGAAGACCCCCGATCTGGAGACCTTCATCGAGGTGATGAAGACGATCCCAGACAAGTCCCGCGTGGTCGTCACTTACAAGCACCTGCGTGACCTGCACACCCTGAATACCACAATTATCTATGTCGACCGCCATTGGTCCGCCAAGATGAAGATGGCTGTCAGGAACGATGAGACGGGTCTGTGGGACTTCACCGACCTTGCTGATCCGCTCCCCCCTAAGCCTCCTGTCCCCCGCTCTGCTTCTTTCATCCAGCTTGAGAATGTGAAGCACAAGGCTATTGCCGACCTGGTGCGAAGCTTCGTCCACGTCAACTGCACCATGCCCGTCAAGCTAGACGGCTTTCCAAAGAACAGGAAGTGGGGCATGGGCTTGGTCATTGATGCGGAGAAGGGTCTCGTTGTCATCTCGAGAGCCATTGTGCCCTACGATCTGTGCGATGTGACTATCACCATTGCGGAGTCGATCATTGTCGAGGGCAAGGTCGTCTTCCTTCACCCCCTGCAAAACTACGCCATCGTCCAGTACGATCCCAAGTTGGTCAATGCTCCCGTCCAAAGTGCGAGATTGAGCACGGACAACATCACCCAGGGAGCTTCCACCAATTTCATGGGTTACAACAGGATTGGCAAGATTGTCCATGCCTCGACCACTGTCACCGAAGTCACTGCTGTCGCAATCCCGGCCAATTCTGGCGCGCCCAGATACCGTGCCATAAACGTCGACGCTATTACGGTCGACACGAGTCTCAGTAACCAATGCGGAAGCGGTGTTCTGGTTGCCGACGACGGCACTGTTCAGGCTCTTTGGCTGACATACCTTGGTGAGCGCTCGCCTTGCAGCAACCGCGACGAAGAGTACCACCTTGGTCTTGCGACGCCCACCATGTTGCCCGTCGTCTCCCAGATCCAGCAGGGCATCGTCCCCAAGTTGCGGATGTTGTCCGTTGAGTTCAGAGCCATTGCTATGGCCCAGGCCAGGGTCATGGGCGTCTCTGACGAGTGGATTCACAAGGTCACTGAGGCCAACAAGACTCACCACCAGCTGTTCATGGTCAGCAAGCGGACCTTTGAGCGCGGCGAGCAGTCGGGCGCTCTGCTCGAGGGTGACATTTTGCTCACTCTCAACGGCAAAGTCATCACCAAGGTTTCCGAGCTAGACGTCATGTACTCCCACGAGGCTCTCGACGCGGTCATCGTCCGCGACTGTGAGGAGCTTCACATCAAGGCTCACACCGTCGCCGCCGACGACATCGAGACTGACCACGCCATCTCATTCTGCGGGGCCATCCTGCACCGACCTCATCACGCCGTCAGGCAGCAGATTAGCAAGCTGCATAGTGAGGTGTACGTCTCGGCCCGCACCCGTGGTTCGCCGTCATACCAGTACGGCCTTGCGCCCACGAACTTCATCACCCACGTCAACGGCAAGCCGACACCTGATCTGGAGACCTTCCTCGCTGCTGTCCATGGAATCCCTGACAACACCTGTAAGTTATTCAACTCGTCTTCGTTGTTCCGTCTAGTGCATCAGCTAACCATGACTCTCAGACTTCCGACTGAAGGCTGTCACTTTCGACAGCGTTCCTTGGGTCATCACCATGAAGAAAAACGAGCACTACTTCCCGACGATGGAGTGGATCAAGGACCCTGCGGAGCCTTGCGGCTGGAGGAGAAAGACGTACGAGGGCGGCAAGGTGTTCGATGGCGAGGGCCCAGACGGCGTGCTCCCCGTTTCCCAGGACGCCGAGATGGTGGAGGAGCATTCCGTTCCCATTTAAGCCACGGAGTACAGGACAAGATACAGACACGATCACGACCAAGAAAGACCGTCGAACTCGATGACGGCAACACGTACCCTCGGCCTGGCGGTTTCAGGCCAGGTATTTTTAATGACAACACCATTGGGGAATATCAGGACATGGCAGGGTGCAAAGGCTGAGGGATTCAAGGGCATGGGCAGGCGAGCGCACAGCCATGAGGACAGCATCTTCACTGGATGTTCTGTATGTATATGTAAAAACAGGAGCCATAGAGGCGCGTTTTTTGGAGAACGCGGCCCTCCTCTCTAGGCTTTCTTTCTTTTTTCTCATTCTCTGTCCAATACCCGTTTAGATTTCGAGAAGAAGTCCGGTTCGCTTTCTACTCATCCTGCCTGCTCAGACATGTGTGATCTTCCTTGTTGGAGTAGAACTGTGGCCTCACGACTTTGACTTGCCGGTTGTTGGACGCCACGGTCAATAATATGTCATGGTTTCGCTGCTCCTTTGGTTTAATAGCCCGGCTCCTGATTTATCGGCTGCGGCCAAGCTAGACACGACGGCGTCGCCAGTGGTGCATATCGATGCTGCAAGGTAGCAGCCTCGCTGAGACAATCGCAGAGGAGACGACATTGAAACTTGGGAAAGATTGACTTTGCCTGAAGTCTTTCGTGTAACTTATCCTGAGCATTCTTGCAGACCTCAAACCTCAAGACTGCCGACCACGGGAGTCTTGAGGAACCTCTTCTCAGCCGCACCGCTCCCCTATCCCGAAGGCCGGAAAGGAGGGACACGGCTCATCATCCAGTCGTGCATGTGCAACCGATCTAGCTTCCTTCATTTCTTCCAAAACCAGGCTCTCAGAGCAGAAAGGAAGAGGGAACGAAATCCAAACACCCCTGAAACTGTCCACCCGGTTTGCTTCGCGGATCACCATCGTTCATGTGCAGCTGGTATCCAATGCTTCACCGAGCTGTTCGTCTGGCCGGGGTCTTCTGTGACTGCGGCAAGCTCCGGCTCGCCGTCTAGGCGAGACCGTTTGGCAGGCCTCGGATTATCTGAGTCGACAACCCTTCGTTGTCCGGCGTTGATATCTTCCGGGGTGGCATCACTTGGCATTCGTCTCGGCGCGTTTTTCCCTTGTGGTTCGGATCCCAGGGATCATAGTAAAAGTCAAATGTCGGGACGCGGAAGAGTAGGCGGGATCAAGATAATGCGGGCTTGGAGGGCCGTGGAAGCCTGTCGTGGCTGCATAAGTGCCGTGTTGCAAGTGCTCCATGGGCCAGAAGACGGTATGGTCTGGTGAGATGGCCGTTGAACTTGAAGTAAATTGATCCAGCAACTTGGTCTGTTCATCCGCTGGGGGATACGCCGTCCGACCTTCTGTTTGAGCTGCTTCCGAACTCATTGAAAAAGGCATCCTCTAGTAACACCCGCGAAACATTTCGTCATCCATTGTCAATCCGAGTACTCCACCAAGCTCCGAGTCTTTGGGAGGAAAGTTCAATCTATCGGGTGTTCCAGCCCATAGCCGATCTACATGCGTAACTGGGACAGTCGCCATCAAAGCAGGATACTCGTTCATAGTTGCTTGGATGTGGTTGTAGGACCGAAAAGATTCGAAGCCAGAATCAACTGACTCCATGCCCGCTGGCTGAAAGAGAGATTCGAATTCCGACTCGGCCGGGTCTTCACCCGAGTCTACAACAGGAGTTACCACAGAGGCCATGGTCGATTCTCTATTAATGAAGTCATGTAGTGAGGGCAAGTGAACTGATTTCGCGCCCAGGCTTCTTTGGATCTCCTTGAAGATTCTTCTAGAGGAAGAATGTAGGCGTCGCCAAACATGTCCGAGGCAACCAAGTGACCAAACACGTGGTATGTGGACGATCCTACTACCCACGCACCGGATTCTCCTTCGACAACTATGCCACAGTATTAGCTTAGATTGCTCAAACATCTTGCAAAACATAGGAAGACGTACCTTGACTATCATCCAGCGTCAAAGTATACGCATCAGTGAAGGAGTCGACTGAATCCATAAGAATCCTAGTCGGTGCGCTTGACAATACACCAGGTCTTGACATGTCGATCCCCGCGATCATCTCAACTTCCAGCTGCGTGGCACCGGGTGGGAAGCTTCCTACTTCCGTGCCGATTGGGTGCTCAGTGGCAACTCCTGAAGACACTTTAGATCGGATAGTATTCGCGCCTAGTTCGTGTTGGCCAGTCATATTGATCAACACCCAATCGAAGCCCAGGCTTGTTTTGTCAAGGCTGTTGCTATTCCTTTCCAATACTCTGCCAATGTTTTCCCATGGCCCCGTCAGACTCATGAGTTCGTTGCCTGTTGGGGTATGACGGATCGGGGGCTCGAAGTGTCGACTTGCTCGCCTTCACTTAAACCAAAACAAACATCGCTGTAAGCATCCGAGCCTTCTTCATTGAAGACACTGTGGCCCGCTGTCCATCCGTACAGTTTGCTTTTGCCGTCGCCTCCAACCACCTTGATGATGATGCCGACGCATGTCGCAGTTTTAACATCTCCACTGAGGCCTAGAAGCTTCAAAAGACGTCCACAAAAACTGGATGTGGGCGACAGCAGATACAAGTCATTATGCGTAAAGGCTTCAACGACTGACGACGAAGCTGTCAAGCGCGGCCCTCGACCCTTGATGATGACTTTGAATGATGGCGCTTCCGGTTCGGAGGGTTCGCATTACTCCTTAACGATGTCGCTCTTGTCGAAGAAGCTTTTGACAACATGGTGCGTCCGCCATGTTTCTTGATCTTTGCAATGAGCAAGGGTTCTTTCTATTCGGCCGACGATGTCCCTGAAGCGCTCGACTTTTGACTGATCGGGGGATCGTCCGAATTTGTAGAGGCTTCGGCCAGCCAGTTTGACCGGGATTCCTTTGGGCAGTGACGGCTTGCAGCCGTCGGCCTTTGGACTTCCCTGGGACTGAGACGCAATAGGGTCGTCCAGAGAAGAATGCCCTGAGTCTGCAAGGGACTCCGAGTTTAGCGAGGGCTTCGAACTTGATGTGGCGTGATGCGATGCAGGTTTCGTACAGTGTGGTTTGTGAAGTGTTTTGCCGAAGCAGCTGACAATATCGGCACGAGTGGCCGTTGTCAAAGGCCCGCCATCAGCCATGGTGTCCGCGTTGCACCCTTGGAAAGATCGTGAACATGAACTGATGTGTTTCTGGCTTGAAAAACGAAAAGCCCACCAAGAGGGCAGGCTTTGAGGAGGCCGCTTGAGGTGCATGTGCATCACATGAAGGAGCACTGCCACGCTGGCGTCGCTTTCAGCCTATGACACCGCCTCCTACGACTTGGAGTAAATTGAGGCAAAGGTAATGCTACTTGCCCAACTGCGTTCTTGAACCCGCAACCTTATTTTAACTGCATAATCAGTATTTTCAATGGGGAAGCGCCTTCTCCGAAGCTGCTCGATGAGCTCTTGTTCGCTGGTCTTTGTTGCTCTAGGTGAACCGCTTTTTCCTTTTCCTGAAATTTTCAACAATCAACCCCATTCACGAGCCGGATTTCGAGATGAGCAGGTTTGGAACGGAGACGCTTCCATTTGAATCTGTCAGACTCGCAATTGCAGAAGCTGGGCGAAGCTCTATGGGGTTGGAGGCCATGTGCTAGCGACAACAGTGGACAGCCTCGCGTGAGTGTGACGCACTCGAGGCCTGGCTTACTGAAACTCGGGCCATACTTCCAATATTACAGAGAAATGACAGCATCTTATGTATCTGATGCCTTTACACCCGAAGAGGTGGAGGCTTTGAGGTCTCATGGCGATTTATTGGCCATCGTCAACTTAATCAGAGCGAAACCTGATGCTCAGAGAAGCGAATTGACGAGAGGGTACTTCTCAGGTCGACCGGATACCGAGGAAGCTATTCAATAGGATGAGAAGCGAGCTTTAAACCTTGCTATCAGAGTTATGTTGATGGTTAGCTGTTCGTTCGAGGGACAAGCCGGCGGTCTTGAGCTAGGAACCGAGCCCGGCATTTGGCAAGAGGACCAATCTCCGCGGGAATTTATCTCAACTATATTCCCAACCAGAGACTATCCAAGCCTTAACGAAGTTGATACGTCTTTTTCCGACATGAAACCTGCCCTGAAAGCAGCTAGGTTGAAGAACGTGGCTCACTCGTCGTTCAAAGGCACAGACGACCTCCGGAATCACCTTCGCATGGATCCCAACACAGGGTCAGTGGAGATTTTTCATCATACCACTTTCCTGAAGGAGTCATTGAAAGCCTCAAAGGATAACAATGAGTAAGAGTCCCACTATGAACGGTAACGACCCTGGCTGACATACATAGGAGCATCTTGCCACGTCAACTTGTTCTAGAAACGCTATACTTCCTGCAGAAAATACTTTTCCCCTTAGACGACAGAAACTCGCGCGCTTTGCTCATATCACTGGTTTCAAAGGAATCGTTCGACCCAGCTGTGTGAGTCTACGTTATTAGTCGTATCGCCACGACCATGAGAGGGATATTTCCTACCATTACTGGGGCTCGCGACTTATGGATCTCTACGATGAGCTTGAGAACCCCAAACTTCGAGGGTTCATTGAAATCTGGCTGGAGCAGCGGAGTAAAACGAGACAAGTCATGCTGGCGACATTGGTGGGAGTAATCATCGCGGTTATCCTGGGGATTCTTGGGTTGGCGGTCGGTATCTTCCAAGCTTGGGTGGCGTATGAAGCCTGGAAGCACCCAGTGAAGGAATGACAAGGGAGAACGTGTTAGTTTGAAACTGATTATGAAGTCGGACTTTTGATAATCTGAAGGAGATGGGTACGAGAGAATGTTGTCAATACGCATGTTCGCTGTCTCCTGCGGCCCCGTGGCAGGCACACTTGAGTGCAACCCCCCGCACCTCATGGGACCCGAGCTGTAACGTTTTCCTCGTAGCAATGTATGGACCTAGTTTGAACTGGACACATTATGATGATTTCAGTTGGCATGCTCACCTATCTGAACAGTGAGAACCCCTTCGAATTCACAATCTCCCGACTTACTTAATCCATAATTACCTATGCTTCCTATGACATGAGTCCATGTACATGAAACTGCGATTGACCCTGTTCTCTGAATCTCTCATAAGCGTTAGCCGAGGCGTCTCCTAACTTGAGAGAAAACAGGCATTCGCTCGAAAGATTTTCGAAACAACCGCGGAGGTTTTCAGCGGCGTTTTAGGTAATGGCACATGGGTCTTGATACCCGTTGTGGTGGTAGAGCTGGGGCCACGAGGGGTCGTAACCTGAGACACTGGCATATGCCATCGTCGGAGTATTGAGACGGATTCAATATGACGTTTCACAAAGCTATAAGTTAGAAACTCGATATTGTAAGCTTCTTTGTTACAGATACCATTTCCTGCTCGCAAAAGCCGTTCTGAGTCAGTCGGTCGACGGTTTGTGTCGAAGATGGCACGGCTTAACGGTGGTGGGAAAATGGCGATTGGTTCGACCGAACTGGGATGTCCTGGGCTAAAAATATTTGACATTTGCGTGCAGGGGAGGCCCAAGTGCCACAACATTGTGGTGCCTTGAATTGTTTGGTGACTTCAAGAAAATGTACAGCAGTATTCAATGCCGGATGACATTTCGCATAAAAGCCAGGTCGCCGAACACTCCAAGGCGCCCATTTAATCGGCCCTCTTCACCATATGCTTCCTTTATCCAATCTTGTTTAGTCCCTTGCTGCTCGGGTAGTAGCATTTTACTTGTTTACAGCTGTGCCTTTGCGAAGCCGTCAACGTTTAATCTATTCTTTTCGTTCCTCGGCCACAGTTCAGTGATTGCGTCTTTTCCTCAGCCAACAGCACCCCGTCAAGACAATAAAATGAAGTTTTCTATTGTGGCAGTGGCTTTCATCGGCGGCATCGCAACTGCACTGCCCCAGCCCCAGGGCATCAACGGCAAGGGAGCTATCTCCGAACTCCAGGCCAGAGTCGCCTCGAACAACCCTGGCGGCGACGTTGGCAGCGCTGTTCTCGTCGAACGACAGGCCGCAGACAACAACAACAATGGTCGAGGCAACCGACCGGTTAACAAAAACCAAAGAGCCGCGAAGTCCAAGGCCACTGGCAATAATGGCGGCTCAAACTTGATTCAGCAGCTTCAGGAGACCTTCGACAGGAACAACCCCAACGGCACCCCGGCGGCCCCGGGAGACCCAGACGATCTCAATGGCGATGGTGTTATCAACGTTTTCGAAGCGGGCGCTCAAGCATCCTAACAAATTCGCCATGGTACTCTACATGGAACCAAGGTATCGATATCGTGAACTCATTTTGGGTGTTTTACGCCGGGCCTTCTTTTGTCAGCTGGTTGGCTTTTGTGGAGGTTGGCTTTTCAAGTTTCAAGTGCCCCCATATCCAACTTGGTACTACGGCTGGGAAAACATCATTGGCCAAAAGCACACAATTTCCATGTTTATATACTCACGTTTCCATGAGAAAGTTGGTTTTAGATTCGGTACACTCACTGCCATCCTTCACTCGTGAAGTCTAAGCACGGCCGGCGCTCCGGTTTAGTGGGTCTTGGGTACTGATTATGACCCCACTCCTCCGACCACTGCCGGCCGCATTTCGGCACCTTGCCTGTCCTACTTTCCCAATTCGGCAATTCCGAACCAACTCGAACACCTCCATATCAAACAGATAATTTGAGCTGGATCACTTGTGATACTTTGAGCTGACGTAAAACCAAGCGCTCGTGTAGACTGCATCGCTGACCTAGGCGCCCTTCTTCTCTTCTTGGACATAATGGCTAGTTGGGACATACAACCTTCCATTTGAACCGGTGTGCATACATGCTGCAAGTACAATTCAACCCATTACCGCTCCTTGGTTGTAAAATCTGAGCTTGCGAGCCATACGAGAGGTGCACAGTGGTGGATATTTTCAGTTCATCAACTCAACAGCCAACATGACCCCAAACACCTATGCAAGTCATTCATTATTGGGCCAAAACTTTCGACATGTGCCTTGAGACAAAGAATGATAAGCATGGCTTCTTTGTCTTTTCAAGTTTGTTGAAATATCAACGAGAAGGGTTTTCGGCTCGAGCCTTGTTTTTAGGGAGCTTTCAGGAAAAGGTGAGGGTGGAGCTGCGTCGAAGAAATTAGGAGAAAAAGACATTTTGGGGACATTTTACGCCTGTTGGTCGAGTATCATGGGTTTTCAGCTCTTCAAAGTTATTGTTACCTGCTCAATACGCCATGAGCCCAGAGCGTCACTGAAACGAAAGGCAAACTAAGCACAACAGTCATAAGCCCCTTAGGGAACATGAACAGATACAATGTCTACAACTCTAACTATTATCGGATACATACCTCTACGCTTCTCAGTAGCCCCCAAAAATAAATAGAAAATGATCTGAGCCAGTTTGAGCAGCACGAAATTTCTAGGTACAGCCATGTCGAGAAGCCGTATTTGAGCATTTATTTTGGAACTGGGGTCAGACGCAGGGGAAGATACGGGATATTACACAGATCTTGACTTAAAATGAAGGCCAGACGGTCAGATTTGTTCCCATTCTATTTATTTCCCACCTTTTGAGCTTGAATGGCAGCAAGAGTGTGGTGTTGGTTTGCCTTCTGATGCATTGGCACTCCGTGACGACCGTACTAAGCAACGGCAGGAAACCCTTATCAACCTTGGCGCCATTAACTCCCTCGAGCTTCGAAACATCACCGCTACTCAAACCAGCGCCAAGTCTATTGACTAGGCTGAGTCTGGGTTGCGGGTTATCGACTCTGGCTATCATAATACCGCCTACTTCGAATTCAATATCACATCACAGACAGAAGCAAGGCTACATCCAGTACCGCGGTTACGTCATCGAGTAACCCTTTGAAAAGCACGACTTTGAGGAGGTCACCCACCCCGGGTCATTTGTCCAGCGCAGTGGAGCAGGAGACATCTCAAAGCAAAACTGCTGAGCTGCGTTCCTCCTGAGTTCGTCGTCCATGTCATTGCCATTTTTTACACGAAAATCTTTGGATTACACAACAGTCGTTGCTGGCATGGCTGCATACACCAGCCATCCTTACACTTCCGTCCAGCCGTCAGGCGCACTTGAGTCAGTTCGACAATTGTCGACGCCGCCTTTACCAGCTCCTTCTCCACCATTGCCACCGTTGTTGTCCTTGCACACTGCCACAAGCGCGGTAAGATATTCAACCCTGGCAACCCCACATACTCTTCCATCGCCGAATTCGTGCGTATTATGGGCTTTCGAGACGGGACAAGTTATAAGCCCAACGCAAAGATGATAGAGTGCTTTGAGAAGCTCTGGGTTCTTTGTGAGGACCATGAAAAAGCCAAATCAACCGCCGTCTTCTCGCGCGCAGCCTCCACCTTAGCCGACCCGTTACCGTGCTGTATCTACGGCCTTGTCACGGGCTACAGCCCGCCTGACAGCGGCGCCATTGGCCTCGCGTACAAGGTCCCCGCGGATTCCGTGGCCCCCGGAAACGTTCTGGCGTCGATCGCGGAGATCAAGACCAAGAATCAACGCCTCTTTGGCTGCGGACACAACATCTATAACGCCTTCGACCCTCGCGTCAGGTTCGCCCGCGCCATGACTGACCGGTACAGGGATGAACTCGAGTCGAACTTGCTGCTTCTCTTACACTGATCCTGGGATTCAAGAGAAATATTGCTGTAGCCTAGGCTAGCTCTTCAGGTGTGTTTGACGTGCTGGCTCGTTGGCGAGAGGCTGTGCTCGAAACGGACCTCTTGTTCTGGTGGCCACAGCAGGTCGTCACCAGTGCGCTAACCAAGGAGCTCTAGTAGACGCATCGATAAAACTGAAGGTTCACTCGAGAACTAGACTCTCGATCTGTCAGAGGTGGCTTGGCAGTTAGTCGCAGGGCTATTTTCGTATACTGGGACAGTCTGAAGCCGCGAAACACCGGGCGTCGCTGCAGGCCTATTTTCTCAGAGATACCGGTAAGTAGGTTGGGGTGATTCATAGCTTCACTGGGGGGTTCTCGTAACGACATTGAATGACAGAACGTAGGCTGCAGCAACGTCGTGTATCCATACTCCAGAGTGCTAGGCGTAGCTGTGATATGATCCAAAGGCTACTGTATGAGTGCCATACCAGTCTGCACAACACCTGTCATTCCGAAAACGATGACAAGGCAACCTGGGCTGTACTTTGTCCAAGTTCACTTCACGTCCACGCTTACAAAATACGACTCACTGTCAACTAGGTAAAACGAAGGGGAATTCAAGATGTGACATACACACACAAAACGGGTTAACTCTATAAGTCTGAAAAAATAAAATATATAAGGCAATAGCGCCTGGATTAAGATAGCAATATTGTGAGGGTAATGATACCGAACCCCCCCCCCCCTAATGATACCGAACTGAATAAAACACAACAGAACAGGAAATTCAAAAGAATCAGTTCGAGGGTCTTTACAAAGGAAAATTTCGTCCCCGTCATCCACTGTGAACGGAATCGCCCTTCCCCCAGTCTTTCACCCGGGTTCCAGCGAAAGCCGTGATAGTTCTGGCTCACTGTCCCTCTCGACTCGTTTCTAGCTTTTCCGAATTACTCCCTGTATGGCCTCTTGTCCCAGTACGTTCTCTTCAATCTCCTCATTTCTGGGCATATCGTCGTTAAACAATAATGAACGTAAAACATGATAATGATGGTGGCGGTGAACTTCAAACCAATCAAAAAAAAGAAATACGACAGCAATGACATTGTTTCGTCAAGCAGAGTCGTCCTAAGGCGTTCTCGAACTCATCGTCCCCGTTGAGTTATCAAACCAGGCCCCCGCAACCAAGAAACAAAGCCCCGCGCAAAGGAAGAGATGACGGTTGAAGAGACGGAAAGAACCGAGGATAGGAAAGGAAGAGATGGAGGATGCAGAAGGCGCAGAAGAGTCTGGCTTCACTTCACCCCCCGGGCTCTTCCCCCCCAAGCTTCCCCGGTCCTCCGTTTCTTTGTGAGTCTCTCCCCAATCAACACGAGATCGAGTCCGAGGTGAACGGGAGCCGGTTGGCTCGTCAAAGATGGACATTGAGACTGAAGCCGAGCATGTCGCGTCGAGAGCCGCTTTACAGGGCCAGAGCGGCGACGACGCCTGCAACCACGGCAAAAGCCCCGGCAGCGCGCTTCCCGGCGCGGCGGTGACGACGACAGTCGCTTGACGCCGGGCTGCTGGCCGGGTGTCGTGCCGTTGGTACCCGGGACGACGCGGGGCAC
>JAIMZG010002606.1:0-13226 GCA_020466075.1 Colletotrichum coccodes
GGAGAGCGGACGGGATCCCGACTTATTCCAAAGGCTTTGGCCGCATGTGCCCAATCGGGTCCGTTATGGGATTCATAAAGGGAGATGGTCAGGTTCTTGAAATGAGATTATGGCAACGGTGAGCGTTAGGTTTGATGTTTGGCAGCGGGGGTGGCGGAGAGTAAGAGGATGGACGTTTGACGTATGGTTTGCCTGCGGAAAGCGCCATGTAGTCTGCAAAATACTCCGTCGCGCAGTTCCGTGGTCTCTCTTCACGGCTGCGAGCCTCCCAGCGCCCCCAGCATCCCCTCATTCCTCGACGGCCACACGTTGCCTACATTGGGAATGGCCCGGAGAGTATCGAGATTATGGTTGCCGGTTTCGATAACAACGCCAGAGAAAATCGCGTGGTCAAAGCGCTTGACGACCTTGGTCCTCTCGTCGGCCGTTAGCTTGTTTATAACGGCTTCTCTGTCTTCGTCCTGCAGCGACAAGGTCAGTTAACTGCATGCAAGCACCGGCACAGTCGACCGATGAAGGACGGCGGTTGCGAGCGCACTTTACCGCTACCGAACTCGACTATGAACTTTTCACCCATGGCGGCTAGGGTGCAGGGAATCACGAGGGCGAGAAGGAGTGGCCGCATCGGTTTGGGGTTGGCGAGAGTGATCAGGGAGTATGGTGTTGTCGCGAAGTTGAGCGGTTTTCGGGTGCTGCATCAGCGCCTGTGATGGGTACGTATCGCCACGTGCATCGCGCTGTCATCTCTCTACAGGTGTAACGTCACCTTCCTACAGGGGCCCTTGGCGGACTAACCCCTCGGCTTGATGTTCGCAACCAGGGATAGATAGTCTTCGAAGCGCAGGAACTTGCCAACTACCCTGTGTTCGAAGATTAGGACCGGGAACCATTATCACAGTTCCGGAGAAGCTAGTTGGGGGTCGGACAAGCCGGACCTTGCATCAGCAACTTGGAGGTACCCATGCAATTGATTCCGGGGGCTGTTTATCCTGAGAAGAGTAGATGGATTCGATATTGACTTGTCCCTGACTACGGCTCAAGTCAAACGCTGCCATCGAAAGCCCACGCTCCAGAGACGGTTTGCTTTCTTTTTCCCCCCAGATGCATCGTGGTCCGAATGGTCGAGTTGAAAAGTATCTAGCAGAATCCAGGAGACGGCGGATGCGCGGAAAGAGACTTGTAGAGGTCTGAGGGTTGTGAGCAGTAGAGGGTTCCTTCACCTAGGCAGTAGTTTAATCGCTATGGCTATTGACACTTCGTGGCATATATCCGGTGTGCTTGCTTTCCTGTCTGTTCTGTCGAGCGCGATCAATGACGACGGCATACGACAACTGCAGCGGAACACAACATTCGGTCTCCAGCTCCAAAAGGCTTCTGTCCTAACTAATCTGGGTCGCGGATGCAATCAATCAATCCCCGTAGCGTCCGCCACGTCATAGCTGCAAACTATTACTCATACGGGAGAAGCCGGTAAAAATTTCACCAGGGGATGGAAACGCTTCATGCGCACTTGCACAAGACTCACGAGGAGCTCCTAGCGCATGTCGGATTGATCGTCATTGCTTATATCCAATCCGTTCGAGTGAGGCTCAACCTTCAACGCCAACTCCAACGATTGCCCGCGTCATCGCGCTCGCACCATGTCGTACAGTGAGGAGCAGCTGGACCGGTACTTCCGGCACATCAACTACCCGCGAAAGGAACATGCATCGGATCCGCTGCAGCTCCTCACGGAACTCCAGGCTCACCAGCTTGCGAGGGTTCCTTTTGAAAGCTTGACTTTGCACTACTCAAAGCATCGACTGATCTCCCTTGATCTTCAAGATCTGTTCGACAAGGTGGTGGTCGAGGGCAAGGGCGGCTACTGCATGGAGCTCAATGCACTGTTCGGCGCCGTCTTGAAAGGCCTCGGCTTTAAACTCATCAGCGTTGGAGGAAAGATCAAGGGCGAAGATCGCTTCGGGGGATGGTAAACACATCCTCCCCGCATTACTAATGCGCTGCTCACGCCGATCAGGTCTCACATGCTCAACCTCGTCACCATTGACGGCCAGTGTTACATGGTAGACGTGGGCTTCGGAAAGGGCGCGGCGATGGTCCCCGTCCCCCTACACAAGGAAGCCGGCCACGAGTTCACCACCATAGCGCCCCTGCGCGGCAAGCTCGTCTATGAGAAGCTGGAGCAAAACACCGACCCCAACCAACGCATGTGGGTGTATTACTCCACGGACAGCGCCGACGGGCCCTTCCGGCAGCGGAACTGCTTCACCGAGCAGGAATTCTTCCCCGAGGACTTTGAGGTCATGAACTGGGCCGTCATGACGAGACCGACGAGCTACTTTGTCAAGACTGTTCTTTGCATGCGGACAATTTTGAACACCGAGACGAAAAGGGCCGAAGGAACTGTTGTGCTGCACAAAGACGAAGTCAAGCGCAAGATCGGCGACAGGGTTGAGCTCCTCGAGACTTTGAAGAATGAAGAGGAGCGAACCGCGGCTATTGAGAAGTACTTTTTTATTGCGCTGACGCCAAGAGAGCGGGATGCCATCAAGGGTATGCCTCAGGAGTTATTAGAGAAGAACTAAGAATAGAGAACACACTAGATCCTTGCCCAGAGATATTCTGGCCAAGGGTCACATCACTGCCACCATGAACCTCCGCAATGAACCGCACAGCCTCACTAGGCGGCCTATATCTCTTGGCTTAATCAAACGGCTTGTTAAAGTACTGACACTATATACCTCGAATAAACTTCGAGCCTAGGATACTCCTCCAAGGCCTAGCCTACTTCATTTCCCCGTGTACGTTCTCGGCGTGCATGTCCGCCGGCGCATCATGCTCCTTCTCGTGAAGCCGGTTCTCGAGATCCTGGCCAGTGTGCCTCCTGGTGGTCTTTCCGGCGACAAACCAGCTTTTGCTGCTGAAAAGCTCGTTCATCTCCTCGAGAGGCCGGCGCGCGGTTTCCGGTAGGAACATCCAGAAGAAAAGGGCGTTTGTGATGTTGCACACCACGAACAGGAAATAGAAGCGGTATCCCACAGATTCCATGCCCAGGGGGGTGACTTGGCCCTATTGTCCTGGTCAGAAACACCGAGACATCAAGCAACGGAGCTTTTGGCCACTTACAATCATGGTGTTGAAGGCAAACGACACCATCGTAGCGATACTGACTCCCTTCGATCGAGTCCGCGTGTCAAAAACCTCGGCCACGATGATCCACGACAGCGGACCGCAGGTGGAAGAAAAGCTGAAGTTGTATAACCAGGTGACGACGATGAATCCCCACTGGGCACTGAGATTGCTGGACTCCCCAGGCGGGAATAGCGCGAGGAGGACAGCGGCAATGATGAAGGTGATGCAGTTGAAGATGTTGCCGCCAATGAGGGGCCAGCGGCGGCCGGTGCGGTCAATGAATAACATGGCGATGGTCTGGGCGATGATGGCGAGTCCGTTGCTGATTCCTTGGTACTTCAAAGTGTCTTGCGTTGCGATGCCGATCTGTTCGAAAATACGGGGAGAGTAATACTGAGCTGTCGTTAGCTTTGAGGACTTTGAACTAAGGGACCGGCATGACGCACCTGAATTGCCGAGACACCAGTCATCTGGACCGATGCTTGGATGGCGCAGCACAGAAACAGGCGGCGGAATGAGCTTCTCGATCGGAAGAGATCCATGTACGACCGGGCTTCTTGCTGGTGCTCGATGGCAACGGCAGTCTTGATCTGATCGTACTCGGCCCTGACGAAAGCGTCGTTGACGTCGTTGTTGGAGTGGAGGCGGGCCAACGTCTTCAGCATCTCTTCGTCTCGTCCCTTATCGCCAAGCCATCTGCGTATAAACAATCAGTGGTGAGATACATGGATGAGGCACACGTCGACCCGAGGAAATGGGCTCACCTTGGACTCTCGGGAAACAAGAAGGTCAGCGCGGCAAGAATGAGAGCCGGAATGTTTTGGATCGCCAGAGGGATACGCCATTGTGCGCTCGTGGTTGTGAGCTGGGTATAGCAGCCCCAGCCGACCCAAGTCGCGACGAACGCTCCAATACCAATCATGAGTTGCTGCAAGGCCGTGACGGTGCCTCGAATGCTGGGGTGCGCCAGCTCCGCCTGGTACAAGGGAACGATCATGCAGAGAGCACCCACGCCGAGGCCAGAGATCAGGCGGCCAACCCACATCATATGGATGTCGCGTGCGCCGGTCTGGAGACCCCCACCGAGGAGGAAGAACAGCGCTCCGGTGACGATTGTTCCTCGTCGCCCCAGGCGGTCTCCCAGCGGGCCTGCCGCTCCGGCGCCGAAGAACGCGCCGGCTGTGAACATGGAAACCACCAATCCCTCCGTCGACGTGTCTGGGGAAAAGGCATCTTTGAACGTGTTTGATGCCACGACAGCGGCGATGACACCTAGTAAAGTGAGTCGTTGTTTTTCGCTCTCGTTGGGGACTCCTACCGAGGTCATAGCCGAAGAGAAAGGCACCGAGAGAGGCGAAGACTCCCACGAGCCACTGATACACCTTTGGGGAAAGAAGTGCCATTTTGACAAGAGCCGTGTGCCTAACAACTCTTGATCGAAGGTGCTTTTGAGGATTCGAGCCAGCAATGCTCCCTTCTGATCTTCGAAGTTCGCATTATGTCTCTGTCCTCTTATACGCAGACGCCGATCCGGGGAAGCGTTTCTACCGGTGTCAGCCATGGCGCTGTGGGGCGGTGCTCCGTCTCCGCATTTACGGTCGCTTCGGTGAGCCAAATGACCGGGACGGATTCTGGTTCGCGCGCTTCTGGGAGCGAGCTCTTGGACCTTGCTTGGCTCAACGTAGTGACGCAAACGGCCAAGAGCCGTCGAGTGATATTTCTTGGTCGGGACCTTTCTGGAAAGACCACCGACAAATGAACCCGCACCGCCTTTAATCAAGCAAAAGACAACTCACGCCAGACGTGACGTTGATACTTTCCTGGATGGGATGTCTTTGCCGGGAGGTCGCCCGATCCGAAAGGCACTCCTCGATGCAGCTTGGGATGAATTCGAGCACCAGCTCGGCCAAGATGCCGGGTTTGCGGATCCAGGCTGATGCCAAGTTATTTCAGAGTTCGATACTTTGCGTTGCTCGGGCTCATGTCGGGAATTCCTGCCAAATTACATACCTACGTTTGATTACCAGCACATGTTTGCTCCCGACGCCTTGCTTGAAGCTGTGCGGCTCGATCGGCACGGCACGAGCGCAACACGGTAAGCACTGGCCCGAGTCCCGCTTTTCCGGTATTTCAATTCCGGCCTCGGGTTCCGGCGGAGCAGCGGACGAGCAAACGCGGTCTCCTATTGATAAGTCGCCAATTGCAAAACGTGACTTCGTGGGTCGAAGCTACCGTCCGTGCTGCTTCTTGTTTCTCGTAACGCGTTCTCGGGCCTGGCAGCCAGCCGAGTTCGGGAGTAGAGTCAGCACAGCACGGTCGGAGTATTCGCCCTCCATCGAAGAGTGTATAATACACACCCCTTCCTCTCGCAAATTGCCAGCTGTTTCCCATAGATCTAGAATAGTTGTTCCTTCGGCTGCTGTTCAACCGGTAATACTACTAGTCACTAACAGACTTTGCCTTGAAAGTTTCCAGACTGTTTCATCTGCTATAGCCTCAGGTTACCCACTGTTCCTTTGAGAGACGAAACTGCATTCCGTGTTGTCAACACTCACCCCAGTCCGCCTAAACCGGGCGATTGCGAAGCTATGAGTGAGCCACATCAGAATGCTCCCGTCAAGGAGACGAGAGTGGCATTATGCTACCTCATTTTGCAACACCCTCTTGTGTTTCGTAATCAGGCGGCGATTCCGCCCAAGTGACAATGAGGCCCCTATCGATGAAATCGTAGTCTAAAACTACCTCATCGAGTGTTCGACAAGCTACACGTTGTGGCTTTTTGAGGTGTGCGCTGAGATACTTCGCTTCGGAGACTTGCTCCATGGGATTTGTTTCTCCCTCGCCGAGGCTAGAACGGTTACTCCGGTGGTTTTTGTAAAGCAACGGGCGAAGAGTCGGTAGGCAGCAACAAATCACCCCACTATCGCAATGCATGTTAACAGGGATTCTGTAGTAATGGTGACCAGCTTGCGTGATAACGTACCAATAGGCCTCCAAGCCTGTCCAAATCATTAGATCGACAGTCCCCCATGTGGGATCGGTGAAGTCGAAAAGTGTGACCTTGACTAAGCGTATGATAGTAATGAAGCAATTGCTTTGCTCCACGAGTCAGCATATACCTTGCAGAGAAAGGGACCGAGTACTATTCTCAGTGAGTATGTGTCGATGACGGGGGACTTACAAGCCGCCAAACACAAAGACTAGCAAGAGAAGCACCTTCCTATTGTACGACATTTCTAACCTTAACGTGTAGCGAATGGGGAGAATGATCAGCACAAAGTCAGTTACAATACTTCCCACTGCAGTACTAATATATAACCGGGCAAGATCAATACAGTTTTCACGCGTTGTCCAGAAGTTTTCTACAGGCGTACAAGCCACAATTGTTGGGACGGACTGCAGAAGAAGTTAGTAAACTAGATGCAATACATCCATAAGAGTAGGTTTTCAGCATGATCCAGGTGGAGGGTAGATCGGGGTAAGTAGACGAGCTTAACAAAGCGCAAGCGGGTAATCGAGGAGGATCAAGGTGCCAGATTAACGTACAGCATAGATCGTCCACGCAATGACAAAGGCAATGACTCCATACAGATAGTATCGAGCGTTGAACAGTCCAAAAATACGATAATACAATACAGCAAGTGAGAGCCGTGCACAACATAGGGTTAGGGGATACAAGATTTCGTTTGCAAAGATTGTTTGGAAGTATCGTGTAATGTTCGTGCGATCCTCGTTCTCGACGACGATCTCATGTTTACCTAGTCCAAACCGTAGGAAAAGCATTGTCCCGGTGAACATCCCGGTAATGAATACCTAGTTTAAAAAACGTAAGTAGTATTTCTGGAGACCCTGCCACATCGGAATGAGATTCGAATGTTAGCGGATAATGGGGACAAAAAACTTACACCTGCTGCCACAGCTAGCAAGTCGTCTAATGTTAAGTGCCTTTTTGAGATCCGCGCTGCAGCCAACCTTGCGCACACTGCGGTGATTGATAACACGTAGAAGATGATATGGACACTATAAACTTCCCCCGCTCGAGTCTCAGCCTTGAAAGCCGACGATACCTTCGAGCTCATGACAGGCGACGGGGGCATGCAATGGCCGCGGAGGCATCGGAGGAAGGCGGCGATTATGTGGAAAATTAAAGTGTCGATTTTTTTTACAGCACGTAAGTTTACGGAAAACTTGTTGATATGCAGCAGGTAAATATTCATGTCGCGATACTTGTTCTATAAGTATCCCCTCGTAGATTTAATTCTGCTCACCCCGGCAACAGCCCAATTGCCGACCTCAAATAAACTACGGAAACTCTCGCGAAAGCCTGTCCCACATGCCGACTCGGCCCCTTTGTGTTTCACCATTAACTACTTTACAACTTTGAAAGTAAATCGACTTCACGGTATGAATATCTCTATTTTCGAACCTAGCATACTTGCCATGGTTTTATACTAAGATCCATTTGTACAAACTTCCTAGGATGTTCTGGTTAGAATGCTTTTGATTTAGTAAGAATATCTATAACTTGCCGTTGTAAGGAAAGAATGGCTAATATGAGATCCATACTTAGACTCCTGGGGAATCGCCTCTTCGGGGCGCCTATTGTGCGATTTGGTGAGAAGTGGACCTCTGAACGTATTAGTTGCGACAGCCGGTTTTGGAAGCCGGCAACTAGTAGGTAGTTGAATATTGATAGGCTGCTGTCAGCCGCAGAATACATAAGCGCCAGTTCTTTTCTATTAAGGCTAAGGAAGCAGGCTCCTCGAGTCTTCTCGCAGCAAACTCATTTATATAAGCTCCTAGTCTTGGTTGTCACTGCCGATTTACCCACAATGTTTACTTTCTTCGTCCAGCTCACCCAAGGCCATCCATGGCCTCCCAGTTTCAGGGAGGCGGGCGATCGGAGTACACTCGGAGTACACTCGGAGCACGAAACGGCGCCTGGAAGAGCCAAAAAGGGGAATAGCTACGCTCTCGAGAAACGGGGGCCATGTGCCGATAACCGAATCTCGGTTGACCACTCTCACAGAAGGTAGCGTAGTGTCAGGGTATTGTGTTAACGCTGTGCTGCCACTAGGCTGTCTGTCGGAGGTCACAGATGGGACGGACATGAAGAACAATCTCAACAGCAACTTCTCAAGGTTTTGAAATATATCGATTCTAATGTCGAGCTTACCAGATTGGATTATGTCGCCGATCGATAAGGAAATTTGATCAGACGAATGCTAGTGTCGCTTCAATGGTTTCCATGGTGGTGGCCGAGGCTAAGCCGAGACGGCTGGGGGACGACCTGAAGTTCAAATACCAGGTTGTCGAGCATCACCAACTCGAGGTCTTAGGCCAGCCAGCCGGGCTCATGGGCGGAAATTGGAATTCGCAAGAGTGTCTGGAAGTGTCAGTCCAACGTCGCCCAGGGCCGGGCCCAGTGGTGTCAATAGGTATGTTTTGCTACGCCGCCGGTTCACTATGGGTGATCTCTACGGTCAGCTACGTCCGTGTAGGTCATAATCATACCTGGTGGCATTGAACTGGTCCCAAGAGACGCTTCCTGGTTTTGCTATTTCAGCAACCTGTCTCTTTTGAGACCATACATGAAGCCCATTGGGGAAGTCGGGCAGGGGCTGATTGGGTGGGCGCCTCCAAAGCGTTGAACCTTTTTCTGGTGATCCCGTCCCGAGAGGTTTTGCAGCGGCAAAAGAGGAGCCCAAAGTGTGGCGTCCAAATCGTCACAGTGCTTGGTGCGGCCTGATAAGCCAGCTGAACTTGGTGCAGAATGCTGTCATTGTTCTTAACTTGGCCGGGCCGGAAGACATGCAACAAGCGACAATCACACCTAGACATCAGTCACCTTGGTGCGGACAAACCATCATCTCGGCTCCGGCTCCTGTTGTGACTGGCATCCACTAATTGCCGATCAAAAAGAAATCACGCCTTGGGGGTCTTGCGATGAGTAGTCCATATTGCCACTGAGACCTAATTTGTCACCTGTACGGAAATGGATGGCCATGTTTCTCTGCCCATGAGTAAACCCTTATCATCCCTTGTGGCATACGTTCGTGGTGTCCAAAGACCTAAATGAAAAGCAATGCAAACAATTGTTGGAAGTTCATGGGACAATCGAACCCATCGAATCCGGAGCGTGAATACTAAGAGACACCCATGGGCGACATACAAATCACGATCGCAACTTTTAAGACATCAATGAAAGGAAAAATGTTCAAGCGCAGAACGGTCAGCATTCCGTGACGTCTGAGGCCTTTCGTACTCTATGGGCTTCAGTCAGAACAAAAAGAAGCGTGTTCGGCGCCTAGAAGGACTCATCTGATAGGGGAAGACTGTAGAACGGGGTTTGCAGAGACGGAATATTTGAACCGTTTTGGGAATGGATAAGCTATTGAGATTGCACTTTCTGCTCATATACACGTTCATAATATTCCAAAGGCCCTATACAAAAAAGTCCAGATACGGTTACAATTCGATTCACTTCAGGTGAAAGGATCGAGAGGTCATTGGAAGATCGGACTAGAGACCCAGATTCTCTATCGGCAATAAGCCACGGGACTTGTGGCAAGATTGCCATTCGCAAGGCCCAGTACGTCCAGATTGTAAGATTTCATGCTAGAATCTCGAGAACCAATTCACTTTCACATCTGTTGATGGTTTGATACGCATCAGCTACGGGGTAGATCGGCCGCCATATTCTAGACAAGTGTTCACGATGCAACAGCCGGTCTCAATCAGGACCTGAGAACAGTATCGACAATGATCACGATGCTATGCTATACGAAGCTGCGCCGACCTGGTCGAGCGGACGTGGCAACCCATATGTCACTGGCTACGCGCGTTCCCAGCCGGGTTTGCTCGATGACTTCCGCACCCCGTTGAAAAGCAGAATCATGAGGGGCTTGAGATCCAGCAGGGCTCGGGGGATACACCGCAACCCTTTTTTTCTAACGAGTAAGGTTTCTGCAATCGTCTTGATTCGAGACACACTCAACGCCATGGCGACTTGAACGGGGCCTGATAGACGAGTCACCGGCATGTAATAGGCAGCACTTTCGAGCGGTCTTTTTCAACGGAATAGTCTCAGAGACCCCGTTATTCTATACCCCTTTACATCGGATTTTCGGGCTAGGCTAAAATTGGCAATCTGCCAAGTGATCCCAAGAAGACCCGTGCTGCAATATGACTGTTCAGGAGGGAAGGGTAATTCAAGCAGAGGTAGTTCATCATTTCGTTTGACTCACATGTACATCGAGGTCGTTGCAAGCAGCACGATTCATGACGCATAACTTGAGCAAGCACGACTGAGCGTTGGGATGTGAAAGTTAGTTATACGACTGGCGTTGTGTCATTTTACTCTTCCGAAAGCAGCTGGTTAGCGATGCTTGCGAAGGAGATCAAGCTCCAGTTCAACTGTATCACGATTACGACTCAGTCGGTAGCGAACGCGGTACCGAAGTCGAAGCAGGAACTTGAACCGTGTCTTCGGTCTGCATTCAGCCTTGCCACCCTAAACGTAACTAGTGCGTCCGTCTACCGCCATACCGGTCATACCGGCGCTCTACGTCTACTAACCCAATCCTTCGATGCCTGTGGCTACCCGTGCTCGGTCCAAATTAACCAGAAAAGTACTTTGGTATTCGTGTCAAGTTGCAGACGATCTCGTCTCAAGCTCGCCAAGATCGCAAGCCCGTTTGGTCTGCGTGCAACAGCTCGTCAACTCCTGCCTCCTCCGCCGCAGACGTGTATGCTTATAATCATCTCATCGGTCGGCCCTGGTCTCAGTTTTTATTGTAACGGTCAACCAAAAGTATCAATAAACATTGGTGCTCATGAGGCGGGGGTCCCCATGGCCTTGGAGGTATCCCGTCAGTAATACACGAGAGTACCAAATCTGCGACTCGAGGGTGTTCTCGTAGCAGACTTCTGGATAAATTAGCTCCCACTGAAGGCTTGAACTTTCAAAGCCCCTCGAAGCTGCACAAGTGTAGTAGTGATTAAAAAAGATCGTCAACAAGAGTTTCGCGCGTGCCGAACGGAAACCTTGAACGGATGCCGGAGATTGCCGGGTTGTTGGGTTGCTGGAGTTAACAATAGCGCCATTGACAGAAATTACACATCTGGTTTGATTCCCCCTGCCAAGTCAAAAATGGCGTAACAATGAAACTCAAAAACAAAAAAACATAAAACAAAACGAAGAAGAAGAAAACTGGTGGGTATCACTCCTGAACTTAAGAGCATTTGGGTACACAACAACATCCCATGCGTTCATGCGAGCACTCTGATTCGGCTCAACTCTAAAGCCCTAGAGTGTCTGACATCAGGGTTTGCGATACTCGTTGAGGAGTTCTTTGACTTCCCGCATCCTCGGGGCCAAAAGAACCACGCGAGGAGTGCCTCGCTAGAGTTGCGACCCCGATTACCATGACTTGTGGTCCCATGAATTCAAGCATACACACAACCAGGCACTACCTTGCTCTGCGGCACAGTATCAGGTAGAGGCTGCTCCGAGTCCGCCAGACATTGCTGCGACCTGCCAAGAGCCTTTTGCAGTTATACACGCCGTGTAGCAATGTTGGCGATACCGGGATCACGGACGCGCATAGCCACTCGAAGGCCTGGACCACCGGTGTTTGGTTCTCTCGGAGGCCTCGTGATGCCCGTCCGCCCAACAGCTCGGGTAGGCGAGGATGGGCGTCCAGGAGAAATAACTTTCACGTCCCGGGGGAGGCCCATCATGCTCGAGGGAAAAAGCGCCGTGTAAACCAATACGTCGTATCCGCGGATCGAGGACTGAGCGAACGCACCTTTTTTAAAATGGCTCTCACGTTCCCCAATACCTTAATCCTAACCTTGAACACGGCCGCCGCCCGCACGCGACTGCGAGAGCGATGGCGAGGCCTGCCAGCTCAACCTAGAGCTTAACCATGACGGGGAATTCTATTCATCGTCGAACCCCAGTGTAGGGGCCAATGGCCTTCCTCGGAAAATTTGGACGAAGACAAGCTGTCTCCGAGACCTCGTACGCGGGCGAATGACCTTAACTGAGGACTCGGGCTGGAATTTCCTCGCAAACGAAAACAAGATATGAGTTCGCGCAACTGTAATCCGACAAATTTGAAGCTTAGGCGCATCAAGGTTAACCTCCGAAAGTCTTTGCACCCCCATCTTCGGCTCACTCGCGCCGGGCATCCCACCCCTCAGGGTCGGCCCTAAAGCACGCTGACATGGGAAACCTGTGCCGAACAACGGTCGTCTCAGGGAATTCCGCTCCCGTCCCATCTCCGCAAACGCCCACCCCCCAACCCCTTTCTCCTCGCTCCGGGGTGATGCAAGAAACACTGGAACCTTCAACCACTTTAATCCGTTTTAGCGTTTCTGTCTCGGGCTTGGAAGGGCAGAAATCACAGACTCCCACCGTTCTTAACTCCGGGCCATCTAGTACACGGTTGCGACGCACCCACTCACCACTGGACACCCGCGCGCGAACCGTCTCGTTTGTACATGCCCTCTATAATTAGCTCTGCCGGGTTCCCCTTCCCGTGTGGTAGGATTTAGCTTCGTGAATCCATGCCGCTTGGGCAACCTGCGCGGCACTCCAAGGAGCAAACCGCACCCAACTTGGGATGCCATCCCAGCGGTTGGATTCGAACCATACCACCCACGAGAGTTTGACGTGCGCCCGTGGCCTGGGGCGTGAGCGTAGACTGTTCACCACCAGCCTCTCGTCCGCGGAAGTAAGATTCCTCAACATGCATACAGTCTTATCCTCTCGGGGATGAAGAAAACGTCCGGCGGAGTGAAATCGGCTGCGTCTGACACCAAGCACCTCGGCCGTCCCCAGGTATGCAGGTGTAGTACCGCAGCATACGCCTTCGAATGCCCTCGGGGGGGGGCCGTTTGGGTCTTTGGCTGGCCTCTCAGGCCACCTGGCACCAGACCGTTTGCCTGTCCGGGTCGAACACCAAGACGCGCGTACGCGGCAAGTTCGAGAGTGACGAGTCCGGCGCCGTTCTGGGGCCATGATCGAGCCATCCTAAACCCCGCCCCCACCGGCCCGTAGGGTGCCCGGCGCCGGACCCACTTCGCCG
>JAIMZG010002607.1:0-11276 GCA_020466075.1 Colletotrichum coccodes
GTACGTCAGACGGCTGGGAGGGGCGGTCATGGTGGTGGCGGGGGCCGGGGTCGAGGGCAGGGGCATGAGACCGAAGAAGTTGCGGAAGCCGGCCTTGGTGAAGAGCCAGTTCTGGACGACACCGATGACACCCGTGACGAAGAAGTACCACTGCACGCCGGCGGGGAGGTAGGCGGTGAAGATGACGGAGAGGGGGCCGAGGATGTACATCATCAGCTTCTGTTGGGCCTTGGCCTGCGGCGTGGCGTAGCGGGAGCCGAGCTGAAGGTTCAAACGTTAGCATCTGGTGGGCGGAGGGGTCATGGGGGCGCATACCTTGACCATGGCGAACATGGCGAACGGACCGGCGATGGGCAGAAGGAAGAAGGGGTCAGAGACGGTCAAGTCGGTGATCCAGAGGAAACCGCCCGTCTCCATTCCGGGGACGGGGATGGAAGAAGCACCGTTCAGGACACGGAACATGCCGTATCCGAAGGGAATCTGCAAGAGTCCCCAGAGGCCGTTCAGAGGGTTGACGCCGGCGCGCTTGTTCATCATGGACAGGTCGCGACGGAGCTCGGCCATGCCGGCCGAGTCACCACGGGACATGGCCTCCTGCAGACCGGTGCGGATTTCCTCGTACTTGGGGTCCTGCTGCAGCTTCTGCATGCGCGCCGATGTGTCCTGGGACTTGAGAAGGGGCTTGAACATGACGAGACGCAGGAGGATGGCGGTCGCGGCTATGGAGCCCCACCAGGGCAGGCCGGAGTAGACGTGGAGGTGCTCGAAGGCCCACTGCATCATGCTCGAGGGACCCCAGCCAAAGTCGAGACCAAGGGTCTTGAGGAAGCCGATCTGTTCGGGGAGGTCGAGGAGGGCGGCGGCGTCGAGGTCGGGGATGGAGGTAGAAGGCGTGACGGCCGCGTTGGCGAGGACTGGTTCGGGAGTGGGGACGGAGGAGGCGGAGGCAGAGGCGGCATCGACCGCGGCCGGTTCGACGGGGGGTTGTGCGGCAGCCGCGGGAGCTGCTGGTGTCGTTGCCGTTGCCGCGGGTGCGGGCTCGGGTTTGGAGTTCCAGAGGGAGATGGCTCGTCTCGTCTCGAGCGAGCCGCCGATGGCTACCGTGCCGGCGAGGCCGCCCAATCTGGAGCCACCGGACCTCAGCGAGGTCCAGGGCGCACCGCTGCTGCGCAGTGAGGTTCCGAATTGCCGTCCATCGCCGAGCCGTCTGGATGACCTGGAGATCTGGCCATTCAAGGTTAGCATTGGATGCGACCAGTGCGATGCTTGAGGCCGGGGGATCGGGTGAGATTTACGGATTGGCTGGATATGCTGCTGGTCGCCCTCACGGAGGGGAGGGAGCGGAGGACGCCTCTGCTAGGCAGCATGGTGGGCTGGATTGAGAGGAGGAGGCTGGGGTGTGGGAGTTGAAGATTGTCTCTCCAGAGTCTCGTCTACAGATGCGCGGTTGCTGGAAATTTTTGGTGACCTACTTGGGAACCGTGGACGCGCCGGGGAAATATCGGGTGGGACGTGAGGCGGGCCCAAGCTCCGGCTCCGCGCCATGGCCAAATCGCCAGGGTATGTCAGTAATAGGGATTGACGAATGGAAGCTGAGCCAAGCCATCATTTACTTGAAGTTACATGTGATAGGTATGTATTGGAAACGTTTTGGTTTTTTGACAAGAAGTCTGTTGTTTTGATTCTGATTTGCGAACCCGCATATGTACGATTCGCGAGTCTGAACCTCGTCATCGTGTCCTGGTGCACACCTTGCCGTCTGTCTACCTTGGGGGTCACCGTGTTCTTCTGTAAACGCATTCCATCTCCCTTTACACCGATGCAAGTTTCGTGCTTTGAGCAGTCCACAATAATCCCGGGGCAGCGCCCGACGGCCTCGCATCTGCGGAGCAGCCTCGTCTCTTACTGTCATACGAAGAGATGGCTCGCCGATGCAACCGGTCGAAAACAACCCGTCGTCGTCGTCGTCGTCGTCGTCGCTGATGCAATACGACCCTTATTCCCACCCACCTAGTCACTCGAGACTCGTCAAGTCGTCCAGACTGGTAGAGGGCTTTCGGTGCTTGTCTCGAACCTCCAGTCCGGGGCCGATGGCATGCGCTCGTCTCCGGGACATCGGGAAGACCTGTTGCATGTCAGATGGAATAACTACAAACATCGCACCGTTTGCGAGATGACGGAAGCATGAGTATAGCCTCGAAACAGACGCATGCAAGCCTCCGGCAGTATCTCAGTCGTACCTTGGTATTGCCCCATCCTAACCTGTAAGCAGCCTCGTGGGCAAACAACTCTCCAAATCCGAGCATCATGCCATTGATGAACGGCAAGAACAGGTTTATGGCGGCGCCGCGGACCAGACCCCAGAACGTGGGCGGCTTGTAGAGAATGATCGG
Organism: Colletotrichum coccodes; assembly: GCA_020466075.1. Lineage (NCBI taxonomy): Eukaryota > Fungi > Ascomycota > Sordariomycetes > Glomerellales > Glomerellaceae > Colletotrichum > Colletotrichum coccodes. The sequence goes on from JAIMZG010002607.1 coordinate 2,394, forward strand.
CGAGTTTGACGAAGGAGGTGATTCGGTGAGGTCTTCCCCTTGGGAGTACTGCTCGCTGTCGGACCGGATCGTCACGCCGGACTCGGCGAGAGGGTGGAGGGAGTCGTCGGATGCCATAGTCGACGCTGGCTTAGAGGGTTCGAAAGGTGATAAACGGGGAGGATTGTTGAGGGATTACGTCGACGAACAGGCTACCGACGCTCGGCGCAATGGCTGCTGGTACGGGGAGCTACGGTGCCACCTCGGAAAATCGTCAAAGCTGGCACCCGACAGTACTGGCAAGAGCGGCTCGGCGCCTGCGGGGTCTGTGCGTTCCTCTTACAGGCACAGCTTCAGCCATCAGAGATTAGATAAGCGACAGTGGCGGACGAATTTCGGTGGGGTGAGGTTCCCTTTAGGTAAGGTAGGTTTGGGCGGGACGTGGAAGGTGGCTCCTCACGTCACAGGGAACGTGCTAGAGAGGTACGGATGCAGCAAGCTCCAACTGACGACCACTGAGCTGCCTGTTATTCGTCTTCACCTCCGTTTTCGAACTTATCCGGCGCGCAACCTTGAAACAAACACCATTTTCTTCCATTAGGTGATTGAATCTTTTGCGCTACTGACGCTGAGATTATACAAAACTTCAAGATACATCTCTTTTCACCCCCGACTTCCGAGCTCCCACCAAACCGCACCTTGTCCCCGCCAAACCGCATCCAGTGCCGCCATTATGTCCAGCAGCAACAACAGCGCTTCGCGCAACAACATCTTGCGCGACTTCAAGAACCTTACGGGCATGCCCGAAGCTCGTGTAAGTCATCTCGGCCTCTTCTCTTCCTCCCCCCGCTCACTAGAGCCTTACTCACCCCCTCCTAGTGCACAGAGTACCTTGAGGCAGCGAATTGGGACATCGGCCTTGCCGCCCAGGCCTACTACGCCGACCACGACTCTGAGGACGAGATCGAACCTGTTGCGCAGGCTCAACCTGCTGACCCTGCCCCCGCCGAATACACTGGTCCCCGGACCCTCGACGGCCGACCCGCACCTGAATCGACCGGCAGAGCCACCACGGCGAAGAAGGCCGCACCCAAGAAGAAGGGTCTTGCGACTCTCAGCTCCATCGGCGGTCATGCGCATGACGACGACGACGACGAGGACGATGAGGATGATGACGACAGAGGTCGCGGGGACCTCTTCGCTGGAGGTGAGAAGTCTGGATTGGCTGTGCAGGACCCGTCTCAGGAGGGCGGTGGTGCAAAGAAGATCATCAGTGACATTCTCGCCAAGGCAAAGGCGTAAGTGCCTAACACTAGGCGAAACTGAAGCCGAAGCTGACCAGAATTAGCAACGCCTCCCGCCCCGAGACTGCATCGCCCGCTGGCCCCTCGCGCTCCAGCGTCTTCAGAGGAACCGGGAACACCGTTGGTGGCGAAGGGACCGACAGCCGCAGCATCCCCGACCCCAATGCTTTCCAGGAGGGCGCCGGAGGCCCGCCGGGCACGAGCGATGAGCCTCAGGAGCGCACACTGCACCTCTGGCAGGATGGTTTCAGCATCGACGACGGCGAGCTTCACCGATTCGACGATCCTGAGAATGCAATGGACCTGAACATGATCCGTGCTGGCAGAGCCCCTCTTCATTTGATGAATGTCCGTTACGACCAGCCGGTTGACGTCAAGCTGCACCAGCACCAGGAGAACTACCGCGCTCTGCCCAAGAAGTACAAGCCTTTTGGCGGAGAGGGACGCCGACTCGGTAGCCCGGTTCCTGGCGAGGGTGGTTCTTCCGCTGCCGTTGCTGTTCCCGCTGCTTCAACCAACACCCAGACCGCTCCCGCCAGTTCGACAGGCCCCCAGCAGGCCATCGATGAGTCTCAACCTACCCTGACCTTGCGCATCCAGCTGCCCAACGGCACGAGACTGCCTGCTCGTTTTAACACCACGAACACGGTCAACGATGTCTACGAATTCGTCCAGCGAGCCTCCGCCGACACCCGCACCAGATCGTGGGTCCTGGCGACGACCTTCCCTAACAAAGACCACACTGATCGCAGCCTGGTACTGGGTGAGATGCCCGAGTTCAAGAAGGGCGGCACTGCCGTTGTCAAGTGGGCTTAAGCGGGATCATCAAAATTGGCAGGAATCGGGCGGCGTTTGGTACTTTTGCGCCGCATCATGGCCGGGTGGATCTGGGTCTGGGCATCGAGGCTGTTTGCCTCTGCATGGAATGTAGACTAGCTTGAGGAATAGACATGTCCATGAGTGACGACAACGGAGCTGCAGGTGATTTTTGATGCTAGCTTGTGCAGTCGTGTGCTTAGTGTACCTTTGTTGTACAATTTTGAATCCTCCAACGCCCTTCGAAATGGTATCATTAATCGTCCCTGCCATACGCCACTGCGGCGAAGTGTCGCCCACACGTATCCAGCCTAAAACAGTTCTACAAGTTCTCCAGCCACGCCGTACAATCCTCTATGCAGGTCCACCACCTTGAGAAATCGTGGTGGCTGGGCCGTCCAGGAACTTGAAGTGCTCAATGGCAATCTGGCAGTTGAGCATGGCGGCATTGAACCTGGCCTCTCCAGGCGGGAGGATGACCATTAGGTACGTGTTCGTCGTAAACTTGAGGATAAACAGATTGAACCGGGTGCCGGCCTTATGCTCCATGCGCACAAATTGCTCGGCATTTCGCGGGGTGCCGGTGAAGCGGCTGATGGTCTGCTTGAAGTGCTTCATGATGTTGGACATGCGCTCCAGTCGGTCCTCGGTGGGATTCCTCTGCCCTTCTTCCGAGGTCCAGGACGAGACTGCAAGGAAGGACGTGCGCTCGAACAACAGAAGCTCCTCGGCCTCGATAGCCACGCCGAGGTCGGCGAGGTTACGTTCTATAGTGGCCAGGTTGGGGACGAGATCGTGTATGATGCTCGCCCACGCCTTGTACAGACTCTGGTCCCAGATACTCGTCGCAAACGGCGTGATGTCAAACCCCTGGCCCGCGGGGGCCGTCGAGGGGCTGCTGGGGTCGTCATCCGCGTGTTGTTGCTGGAGGTAGCCGATGCTGTTCGTGTACTCTGCGGTGCGCTGGCGGACGACGCGGACGCGGTCGTCATAGACGGACTCGCGATGGGCCGGGACGACGAGGTCCATTTTGTGTATGAGGACGTAGATCTTCGCGCCGGGGGAGAACTGGAGCAGGGCGGAGATGATGGAGACGTAGGTGGCGAGGTCGCGGTCGATGTCGCGGGATTCAATGTCGAAGACGTAGATGAGCACGCCGACATTGGAGAAGACGTGAACGCGCTGCTGGGAGAGGTAGTTCTCCATGAAGGCCTCCTGGCCTCCGCAATCCCAGAGGTTAAGGGTGAGGTTGCCGAGGAACTTGACGTGGGAGAGGTCAATATCTATCGTCGCACCGCTGGGACAGGGTCAGCAACGAGGGCTTGTGAACGACAGTGCTAGGAGCTTACAGCCTCCGTGTATCGCGGGCAATGTAGTTGCTGAAAATGATGCTCCGCATGCTCGACTTCCCCGAGCCGCTTTTCCCCATGAGCAGAACCTTCTTCTTCTTGGGCTTCTTGACCTCAGCCAGGGGCGTGCTACCCAGACCGTTGTTGTATGCGGCGTCAGCCATTGTGCACAGAAGCTATCATGCACTGATGTCTCGATGCAGGTCGGTTTGCAGGAGGGGTTCGCCGGGGTCCGGGAATGCGGGAGCTTCTAGGGGAGCTTGAGGTCGGAGCTTCAGTTGGATGGCGTATCGTCGACAAAGCTCTCCTGTGTAAAGTACGGCTTCCAAAACGAGCAACTGTAGAACGGCGACTAGTTCGGAGTGTCGAGGGGGATCGTGAATAGGTAATTAGGCGTCGTGGAACCCGACAGGATGTTAATATTGGTCCGCGAGTTGATTTCCAGGAGGCGCAGTACGTACCTTGAGAGTTCCGGAAGACGTGCACGCTGATAAGATAAGCTGATGAGGTAATGCGCACCAAGCCAGGGAACACCCCGCCGCTGTCGAATTTCGCTTCGACATCTTTTCCAGTTCCACATGTTCATCCCATCTGTTCATCCTCCTTTGACAACACCACGAGGACGCTCAACGGCGATAAGCTCGGAAGACTCTCGACGTGTGGCAGCAACTGCTGTGACGTGATCGCTGTCTCGAACACTTAGGACAAGTTATGACTCAACCAGGGGACCGGCATGGGTTTAGCATCTCTGAGCGACGACATGAATGGCTGCAGTCGTACGAAGATGAATTACACTGGAGACCAGGACGTGTGTGCGAGTAGCATGGACCGACCGATACGTATATTGATTCCCTACAGGGCCATATCTGGTCAAGGCCTGTGCACTAACAAATGCTGGCTTTTTCTACCGAGCGGTGGTCGATCTGTCAATGCAGACTCGACCTTTTCTTGTTCTTGCAAATCCCAACCTCACCTGTCATCGATTTAATGCAAGTCTGGCGGTTCCAAGCATTTCAATCCACTCAAGATATGGCCCTGTTGGTGACTTCGCCCTGCGTACAGTCAACGTCGTCACAGCCCAGCCACCTAGGGAGCCCAACCTCCAACATTGCGAACAGTTCAGCGAAGGGGTATGCTACTTATCCAATGGTGATAGATGAGACCCTTCCGAAGGGACCATCTAGTTGCCCCGCCGCCGGCTGGAGTGCGAGACTTTGTCTTACCTCCTCAACCCTAGAGTCATGCCCACCCAAACTTCGCTTCTCCCTTCAACCCGCACCAATGAATGCGATGCTGTCGTTGACTTTCGGGATGCCATTCTGCACACAAGGGCCCGGTAGTGATACCGGCTAACGATGGACTAGTGACAGCTTGTCCGCCGGATCTGAGTCGAACCGTTCGCCCTCTGAAGCATGTTCGGACGCTCATCCCTTCCCGACAAAGATGTCATGAATGCTCGCCTAGTCAAGATCTCACATAATACTGTTCACATCCCACTTCCGGGCTGGCTGAAGTTGTCCACGGCACCTCTTCGTTGTCTTGCCGACCAAGAAAACTTGCGACTCGCAGCTGATGACTTTTTTCTCGGGAGCATAAGATATCTCCGTTCCCATGTTTTTCACCGCATGTTGAGGAGAAGGGTGATCACAACTTGAGTATCAAGGAGACGGCCTCTGGCCGACGTATCAGGTTGAAGATGAATACGCAGTTCTCGCACTCGCGGCAAGTTTCCCCTCGCCGGCCACTCCCCCCTCCAGCCGGCAGCCGTTCGCGAGGGTTAAGTGCACCAACTCAACGAACCAGAGTCGAAACACAGTATCGTCCTCCTCTTCCCACCAGTAGGCCGCCCATGCTCTCGAGGTATACTTCCCCAGAAGATGCACCCAAGGCGGCCCCTCCGCCCATACCCCCGTACCGCTCCAGCGTGTCTCCTGAGCGCGTCTATAGCTCGCCGACCCGGCCATTCGATGGGTGCCGGAGTCCTGTCATGACACTCCGCATCTTGTCGCCGAGCAGGCACGGAAACAGGGGCGAGAAACGGCAGGAAGACCAAGAGAACCGAACAGCATATGGCTCGTCAGAGGCTGTTCCCCCATCGCCGGGTCTCCAACGGTACACGAACAACAAGCAGCCTTCACCGAAGCGTCGACGACTGCCGCTGAGAGATTCGATCCTCCTGACGCGCAGAGACTCGCCTGATTTCTCAAAGACGGACATGCCGACAAATTCAAGCACGTCGCGCAAACCCCCACCGTCGTTGAGACAGCAACGATCGCCATCTGAGACGTTGGAGATCAGCAGCATGCCATCCACCCCGCCAAAGTCGAGATTACCAGAGCTACCCAGGTACGCACGGAAGAACGCAACCGCTGTTGATGTCGCACACTAATTCGGTAGCCAGACTCGGAATTCGTCTTCGTGATCACCCGCCCAACGTGCCGCAGCCACCGACTCCGCCTGCACGTCTACCGCCGAGGGAGACCAATTTGGAGAATTGCCAAGCGGCTACGAAAGATTCTGTCGATAGCCCGACGGGTGACGAGAAGCGACTGGTCTCTCGTATCTGCTCAATGATCTTGTATGAAGAATTCGGTGCCGGCGTCGACAGGTCTTCCACGCCGCTCAAGGTCTGGGATACTGTGGCCAAGTGTCTCGATGACATCTCGCGCCTCACACAGCCGGGGCCTTCTGGGAAAAATGTCGATGCGGCTCCTCCAGAATGTCTGACGTCTGGTTCGAGACAGCCCCTCGAGGCGCTCAGCCAAAGCGACACTGGAAGTGACGCAGACAATATTACCCATGGCCCAAGCACTGAGCGTCCAGCCACCAAGCCTCATAACGGTTTGGTCCGCGACAGTTTATCTGACAGTCATACTGAAAACGTTCACAGCCGCACCGACTCGCTGCCATGCCCTTACAGGCTCCGTAACCCGGCTCGGTTCAATGTGAACGACAAATGGCAATGTGCAACTGGCAAATGGAATACTCTATCAGAGTTACAGTACGGATCAACTCATGTGACAGCTGGATCACGACGCTGACATGCCCCAGAACACATGTCGTCAAAGACCATCAGAAGTACGGCAATGCCCATCTCTTTCAATGCCCGCGATGCGAAAAGGGCTTCCCAGAGCCCGCTGCTTTCAAGGAACATTTGATGCTGCCGAGAGAACAGATGTGCGAGCCTAGGTCTGAGGTCGCCTCCCCGGACGCCGACGCGGATGATGGTCTTACCGCCGCCAGGGCGCGAGATCTCCGCGCAAAGATAGCGAACAGATCTGTCGAATCCTGGGACGACTTTTGGCGATGGCTGTTCCCATCTGACAAGATGGTGCCACGGCCTGGTAAGCTTCCCGGCACCCCGATTCCCGGTATACTCGCTGATCGCGTGGAGTCGTCCTCCCCGCCGTTGAACTCCCGCAGGTAGAGCAAGAAGTTTTCGCGAGCAGCAACATGTCGAATCTCAAGGCTAGCCTGGAAGAGCGTCTCAGGTTTCTGGCGTCGCAGTCTGCCAACACCGACTCATTGTCTGCGCAGATACCCGTCATCACCGCATCCCTGTCACTAGTCGTCGAAGCACATCTACGAAGCGTCTTCATCGGTTGCCGTAACCAGCCTCCCGGCCATTCTAGGAAGTCGCTGCCGAGGCAGAACACGGCAACTGGCCGGCCTAGAAATCTATCATCCGCCTCCACGTCGAGCGCCAGAAGCCTGGAGAGGATTGATCACCGTCGCCCAGCCATCTCTGTCAAAGACGTCAAAGGGCTCGCGAAGATCACGCCTCGTGCCCCAGGCCATCGTCAAAGAAGCAATAGCGACGAGTCGGGGCTTGACAATTCGTCACGGGCCGCAAATCTCCCGGCCCCGACGATGCTCACGATTCCGTTCCCGCGCATCTCGGCCATGACGGAACAGTCCGACGTGGGCCCAAGCCCAAGCCCCGAAGGCGGCAACGGGTCCCCGAAGAACCGATCCTCGGACGCCGAGTACTCGTCGGGCGTTGACTCGAGCCCGAGCAGCGCCGGCGGGTTCAGGGAGTCCAACACCACGGACATTCGGTGCAGCAAATGCAACATGCGACCGAGTCTCCGGCCGGACGAGGACGTTTTCTCGGACGCCCATTTCAGGGAGAGATCATCGGCCGCCCGGACGCAAGATCCGACGTGCAGGTTCTCGGATTCCGGGATAGGAATTCTGTGCAAGAGTTGCCGGATGCTGGAAGAGCTTATCAACTCGTACTCGAGGACGTCGTCGCGGTCGGCGAAATCGGGGAGCAGAAGCCGTGTCTCTAGTGGCGTCCCCGAAACCAAAGACGTAGCACACCCTGCGCCGCCGTTCTCGCCGAACCTCTCCGTTTCGGTCGACGAGAGCGAGGAGGAGACGCTGTTCGACTTGATCCTGGACTCGGCGACATACCTGGATGAGGAGGGCAACCGCAAGACGGAGATTGTCTCACCCATGCTTCCTCCGCAAGTTGGGATCCCAAAGTACGACAGGTTCGCGCGGGACGACAATTTCTTTTGATTTCTTTTGTACGATGAGGGGTGGCTACGGCGTTTGGTGTTTAAGAGTTGGCGTTGCGCAGTGATTCCAGGCCGGGCCATTGTGAGAGAAGTTCCGATTCCATTCCACGTCTCGAGCGAGGGTCGAAAAATAAAGGGAGGGGGATAAGGCGTCGAGGTTTGAGTAGTGTGTAATTCAAATCCCCCCCAGAAGAATCATGCCAATACAACCCAGTGAGTCTCTCACAACACCATGCAGAAGCGCGGCAACATCCCCATCCAACCGAGCTCAACATCGATTTGGTGCAAGTCCCGTAATCCCAACGTACAAGCACCAATTCATCGGCCACGATGGGTGAAACCTGGCACTGGAGGCCCTCCAGGTCCGGGCGGAGGATCGGCCGATGTTCCTGGTCAAGAATGCAGGTGTTCCGCGAACTCCCCCGCCTCGACGATCTACACCCGCCTGCCCCGCCGAATTCAAATCATTTGTGCCTGTAGCCGCTGTAAGTGATCCTCTATGATGTAAGGCGTTTACCAGCCCACGACCCAAAACATTCATCCCACTCCGAGAGTCGTAAAACTCACGAACCTACTGCCGCTTTGATGAGAGCGATGAATATTGCTGGTGTGCTTTTCCATTCTCAAGTCTAGGCAATGCAAAAAGCTCGACTGTCGCGGCTCAGTCAAGGCTAATCACACCAGCCAATTCATCGGATCGGGCGACCAGTGACGTCGAGGCGGCAGGGGTGGCCTCACAGGGGGGGGCATCTTCCGGGACCACCAGTCGTATTCCGCACCAGGTCTCGGGTCAAGATGCTGCATGAGCTCAGCAGCCGCGGCTCGCCACCATGGCGAGGTGGAGAGTCCGCCAACAGGCCCCAAGCGAGATGAGTGCCACCGAGTCTCACATCCAAAGCCCAACCGCGGCGC
>JAIMZG010002611.1:0-13347 GCA_020466075.1 Colletotrichum coccodes
CCAGGTATCTAAGTCCTGCGCACTGTACGCTACGACGCAGCTAGCACTCGACATCCTTGTCGCTTCCCCAAGGCCCCGTCGCGTCTGTGAGGTCTCCGTAGAGGCCCAGAGCCCAAGACCGCCACCCCCCCGCCTTTCGTTTTTCCTTAAACTGTCTGGTTTTGGCCGCAGCCCGTGCTACGACCTCACTATCCTCTTTTCATTCACTCCGCAGTTCCCTTCTGCCTTATTCTCAATTGAGCTCCTTCCCCAACTGACACTTGTTGCTTGATTCTGGACAGGGGAAACCGCTTGACGACAACCAAAGGCGTTTACCTACCTCACTACCTCACCCTCACGGACACCTGGAATTTATTCTGGGGCAGCCAAAAACCCGCTCGTCGGCTCCGTGTCTTCGATTGAATCTCCGGGCGAAAAACACCCCTGGCCGACGTTGGAACTCGGCTTTGCCTTACCACACCTTGCTTGCCTCACGTTCTACCCCGTCAGAAAAACCACGCCCCCCCTAAACCCCGGGCCCTCGAGTCGCGTTTTCCTTTTTCTGAGCGGTCACCCACCACCACCACAACACGCTCCTCTGCAGAAACATACAAACCCGCTCGGCTCTTTAATCCGCACCGCTGCCAGTTTTTGTTTCGCCAGGCCAAGCCATCCCGCTTTCGCTGTGAGCAACCACCACCAAGACCATCTCCTTCGACCACACGTCGCGCCGCCTGTCAAAAAGATAGTCACGCTCGACTATCGACTATTTGGGTCAAATCTCGTCCGTCCACTGGCCCATCGACAAGCTCAAGTGCACGTCAGGCACGGAAGCTCCAAAAGCCAAACAAGGCAAATAAAAAAATTAAACCAGCAAATTCCTCGCTTCCGTTGGTCGGCACAGAGGCACTACTACCACCACGTCTACACGCACCACCCGTCGCCTGCGTAACCTCCACTGCCTTACACCTTACCTTTTACTCCCTGCCTCTCGACCTTACCTGCCTTTCCCACCTCCACCTCCCGCAAAGGCACCGCACCGCATCCGCTCCGCACCAGACTCGATACAGGTTACGTCCCGTTCCGACCTGCTTTTTCTGCGACAGAAGCCCAAGCTGCACACAGCAGGACCTCTCCCTCCCTGATCAAGTATAGATCAATCGGCACCACGCTCAAAGGAGCATCTGCACCGCCTTTGCCTTTTTCTGCCTCGCTCGTGATACCATCCGACAATCTTGTCCTGTTCACAATGGCCGACATCACCGACCAACACGACCAGACCTCGCCCACCGACCTCGACGAGTCGCAGGTCGCAACGGCAACGTCGCCGAGAACAGAGGCGTCAAGCGCCAGCGTCCCAGCACCGCCGACGACGATGATGATGACGACGAGAAGGGCGGCCGCGAGCGTCGCAAGATTGAGATCAAGTTCATCAATGACAAGTCGCGTCGTCACATCACGTTCTCCAAGCGCAAAGCCGGAATCATGAAGAAGGTGAGAAAAACACGCCGAATCGCCCCTGCACTTTGGCTACCGCCATCATCGCGTGCATGCCACGCATGCATGGCACTTTCTACGCATCAATCGCTAACTCGATTTTGCTCCAGGCTTACGAGCTTTCTGTCCTCACTGGCACCCAGGTCTTGCTTCTCGTCGTTTCCGAGACGGGTCTTGTCTACACGTTTACGACACCTAAGCTGCAACCGCTTGTCACCAAGGCTGAGGGCAAGAACTTGATCCAGGTACGATTTCTCCGCCCAGCCACGGCAACTTGATACGAATCAATTTGCTGACTTCTGATGCAGGCATGCTTGAACGCTCCCGAACCCTCCCAGGGCGGTGAGAACGGCGTCGACGACTCGAACCAGGTTGACTCCCCCGAGGAGCCCCCTCAGCAACATCTCCCTCCTCAGGCCGGCCGCCAGGGCATGCCGCAAAACCCTCACATGCCCCCCAACTACATGCCCAACGTCGGCATGGACCCTTCGCAGGCGCTCGCGTACCAGAGCTACGTTCAGCAACAACAACGGAGTGGAGGTTACGCCATGCCGCCGCAGTCTGGGCTTCCCCAGCACACGTCGCATCAGTCATGATAGCGAAAGCTGTTTATGACCTGTGCATTTCTCGTTAATACCAGACACATTCTGCATCTTCCAGACCTCGCCCGTTGGCCCTCGGTATTTCTTCGACGTCGAGATTTGGTTGTTCGGCGTTACAGCTCGGTGTTGCCATTCGTCCCATCTCACTCCACTACGTTTCTTCTGCTTTCTTTGACCCTGAATCCCTTTTGCTACTATTCGGGCCCTGCTGTCATCTAGCTACTCGACTGCCCCTGGTTCGGTTGTCAAGAGCCGCAAGGCTCCGTGCACTGTCCTTGTCGCAGAGCGAGTTTTGACGCTGGTTGGCGAGGGGCCACCTGTGGGACACGTTACGAGAGACATAGCAGCGTTGGGCTGGGCATCCGAAAAGACACGAGGGTTGGGTTGACATGTCGAAGGCGGCAATCTCGTTCAGCACGGCCTTGCGTCATGAAATCAATTGAAGAGCCGACTTTGGGCGGAAGATTGTGTGGGCGTGAGCTTGTATGGCATCGTGGGCCAAAAATCATTTCTCTTTCGTTTTTTTTCTTTTTCCATGGGCAGGGGATCCGATGCTTGAGAAGTCTGCCTTGAGGAACGGGATAAGGGGGGTTTCCTGGTGCGGGAGGGGGTTTTTCAGCATGAGAGCATGATATCTCACGGCTGGGCAGGCACATGTTTTTGGAATGGACTTTGATGATGGTTTTTCTCAACTCGAGGATCAACGAGGGACCAGACATGCGCGAACTTCGGTTTCCATCTCTCATAGGACTCGGTTCGATACCCCCCGGCCCTGGGCAAATCAACAAAAACCCACATTTACACGCGCATATGTTCTCTTGGGAGACTTTTTTTTACCCCCTCGGCAAACCAACCCAGCTTGCTTTTGGAGTCAGGAAACAGAGGAAATGCGCCAACGAACCAACCGCATGGGAAGAAGGAGGGAGGCCAGCTTGTATGATAGTATATCCGCGCGCGCTCCAGTTTATCATTTCTCTCGTCTTCTTACTACTACTAGACCAGTCGGAGCCTGACGGGCTGCTAATCTTTCAACGCTTTCTACAACGCCTAGTCCATGATGTGTGTAGCCGTTACCTTTGCGAGCTCGACATGCGAACTAGTCGCTTTCTACGGACGTCTCATAAAACACAGCCTTGCCCCGATATTCGATCCGCAGTGCATGAGTTTGAACAAGTGTTCCCTTCCGCCCGCCCGTCCGTCCCCATGTCCGTTTGCGGACGGAAGCGTGGGTCCCTGTTCCATGCTGTGTGCCTCCCAGCCAGCCCCCGTCCGCCGCCACAGCAAGCGCCAGTCAGGACAGCGGGCAGGCGGGTTCGTTGGGTGTGTGTGTGCGCGTGTGTGCGTGAGTGTGCGTTCCGTCCGTCACGTCGCCATGACAAGTGACTGAACTCTAAAGAGAGAATGCGAGACACTTTTCCTCCCCCCCAATCCCTCCCCTCCAATGGCCTTTTCGGGGTTCGTGATTATCGAGGCAAAGCCTGGCGGTACGGTTTCGCAAGAATGTTCTGGCTTTCTGTCCCGCACATAGTGGACTGCCATGTCATTTTCTCATGTGAAGTTCCCGATTTAATTCAAGCTTCGGCGCGTGCGTGGGGGGGGGAGAGGAGAGGGGGGGCTCATGTCCCAACTGATCCCAAACTTGTCCGCTGCTGCGTCGACCAGGTGCGCACATGTGTTCGCGATTCCCCCAAGTTGCGGCAAAGGCGGCAGCCACTCTGGCCGAAACGGCTGCCAACGAGAGGTGGACGGGATTTCTGGTTCAATGTTCAATTGTCGAGTTGTCCCATTGTGGACTTTCGGGAAACGCGCGGTCGGGGATGCAAGGGGGGTTGGACAGCGATCCGAATGCTGCTTTTGGCCGTCTGCCGGGCTGTGATTCGGCGGATGCGTGGCCCGCCCGTGCCCCGGCCGGCGCAGCCTAACCGCTGTGATGGGAGTTGCTTGACAGTGGTTGTGGACCCCTCGGGTCTTGCAAGCCTGCTGATTCTGTCCGCTGCCAGTAGGTGTCTGAGACGCACGTCCGCGCGGCGGCCCTCGGCGACGGCGCCGGTAGCGGGGTTCCAGCGGGGAAGGTGTCGTTGGGAAGGGGGTATTTGCGGCCTGACGAGGCGTAGGGCGGAGGCTTTGAAAAGCTTGCCTTGTCATCCGTTTTCATCGCTCCCGCATGTGTTAGCTTCGTTGGGAGCTACTTGCCAATGCGCGATGTGAGAACCAGACCGCCGAGGAACACAACTCGCCTTGCGAGCCATCCCTTGATGCGTCACATGCAGCTCTGTGCCCCGTCCCTTGTTTCTGGTGTTTACGTAACCTGTCGCGGGGTATCAGTAAGCTGAGCTCTGTTTCTAATTGTTTCCATTTCCGTGAAGGCCCGCTGCTTGTGGTGGGGAAGGTCCTATCTGGATTTGGACGTGATGCAGGGACAGCTTATTGCCTGTTTGGGCCCGCTAGACTTGATGGAATTCACGGCGCCGTACATGTCCAGATCAGTAGAGCGTGGAATTGAAATGATACAGGTATTCGAGCTCCTTTGAATGGCCGTTTCTCGTTCGCATACCCGAACCGAGTACTTGTGCGGTTTTGCTAGATGGGTCAGTAACCAGCAACGTCTGAAGCATCACGCATGGCTGCACGCCGGGCAAGGTTGGACATGAGCGCAGCAACTGGAATCTATGGCCCGCGGACAAGGATTCCCACGAACAAGACCAGCCTTGGGTTACGGAGTTGGCAAGCCATCGGGCCCGAAGAAAGTATGTCTGGCCGAGTCCTAAGGAATCTTCCCTACGACCGGACACGCCGCCGAGGTCGTTCTCGTGCAAAACAGAGCACCCTCTACGTGGGATGACGAGTAGACACCGCGACAACTGGCTTGGCCGGCTAAATCATGCAAGGACCTTTTGACTGAAGGCTGAAGTAGTAAGAGCGAGCTGGAGCTCGATGTTTCCATACTCCACGGAGCCCGCCGGACTGCGTGTCGTATGTTGCGTCTTCTGATGTTTAACATTCGACGCCCGGGGTGATATCTCCCCCCCGAACTTGGTGTTCTTCAGCAGTGGTCCTGGCATTGATTCTTACGCCTGGCTCCCCGCCTGCCCGGATATTCGGCAACTCTGCATCATCCCAAATGTTGCTCCTCGAACCGGACGAGGCCAAGAGGGCCCCGAGGTCCGAATATGAAGACTTTGTACCACACAGTGCTCGGAGTTGTGTCTTGTCAACCCCGACAGATGGTAATCAACTAGCCGCGAGAAGGTCGTCATGGACTAGGAGTAAAGTGAAAGCTTAGCACAGCCACCGAGTCCCCATCGTCTGTTGTCGCTCTCACATCAGATCTCAACCCGATTTGAAGAAAGAAGTAGAGGTGTAACAAGGGGCAGAGTCCGGTCTACCTCACCGTGTTGGCAGCCTCGACGACTATGCCGTTAAGAATAGCGATGTAGCTCAATGCCGGAGCTGTCGCCGTCTGTTGGCCTTGCTTGCCCGGCCGCCTCTCACACCGGCATCAGCAACGTCGTGACTGGCAGTTCATAGCTTCAACGCAGAAAGGTATCGTCTAGCTGCAGCACCGGTATACTTTCTGCTTCACACGTGGAACTCGCCGCCGTACTTCGTACCACAGCAGATGAGCCAACGAGAAGATCTAGCTGGAGAAGGGCATCGGAGCAATGAAACCTCGAAGACTGTCCTGGAAAAAGCTGTTCAGATGAAACGGGCAGGAACAAGCTTTTTGGGAAGGCTGCCCTTGAAAAGTGCGGACTTGGGGGAACTACCTCCCCAGTCCCAATGCTTGACGTCACACTGGACGGATGACATTGCCTACAGGAAGACGACTCGGGTTTGTCGGGATCTCGTGCGGAGGATGCTTGCTCATCTACAGATACTGTCATAACGAATCCGTATTCGTAAACCTGTCGCATGTGATCATCGTTATTCGGGAGAGTGATGGAGCGCCCACCCTGACACTCGAGGCTGATCTGCTCGTTCGTCCTGGACTGTTACTGTCCCCATCGATTAGGCTCGAGAGGTCTGTGCAGTGCAGGGCAGGGCATTCAGCCGTAGCCATTGGCCAGGAACGAACCAGTCAGGTGACAGACTTTCTTCGTCGGCGGTTCGCTGCGAGCCAGAGGGTTTTCCGGAATACGGCTCAACTATGATACGATCCAACACCGATCCGTGTGGTGGTGAAATGCATGAATTCGGAAGGCGGATGAGCTGCTGAGGTGCAGTGGTTGGACTTGGTACGTCTCACCTGAAAGGAGAGGAATGACGGAGCCGAGGGGGCGGGCTGAGGGGGTTTGAGAAGGTTTCTGCACGGACCAAGCAGGGGCTTCCAGTACCCATGTACTCATACAAATTTCAATATCACGGTCACGGCAGGCACTACAAGTGCGACACAATTGGGGACCAAAAATCGCGACGGCTTCATTAACGCCACAGCTCCGGGCTTGACGGTCGTCCACCATCGTGGAGTGAATGTACACGAGTGCTCTGTACAGCACAGCGTAGCGAGCGCTAGACCCAGCCGGTAGCAACCTGGTGATTTCCTCCAAATGAGGCTCGCGAACAAAACAGATCAAAAAAAGTTTGAATTCAAATAAAAGGTCACATGTCGAAGGCTTGCCTGATTTCGGCTTATCCGTTCTCTCGTGGTCGCGTTCCTCGGTGCTGCCTCTTTGTTCCGCACAACAATCGGTATGTTCACGAGGCCCAGCCGTAAAATCAGGAGAGAGGTTGTCAGAGGTTTCTCCTTGGCCGCAATGACCCAAGATCCTCTAGTGCTCGCCCATCGTAGCGAAGCGGCCGACGGCGAGACTGCCTAGGAAGACGCCGCCCAAGACGGAGAGCAGGTAACCGACATTCATGGTCATGACAGCCAACATCCTGTAAGCATCGTCAGAAGGCTTTCAAAAAAGGAAATATAGGGGGTCACGCACAACAAATAGCCGACACCAGCAATAGCAGTGTCAATCACTGCCCGAACAGGGTCAACCGAAAACCTCCATGGCCTCCAGATGCCGTGCTGCTTCTGGACGACAGTGACATTCTCCTCGACGCCGTTCTCCGAGAGCACCATCTGTTTTGCCATGCTGTCCGTGGACATTTGTCCGGCCATACCCAGCTTTCCGTTGACGCTGACGTAGCGACGCTTGAAGTCCTTGTCCAACCATCGCTTCTCTTGAATGGACTTCAGAGCCAACATGCCGCGAAGGCTGAAGGCGAGGAAAATGAGGAAGATACAGGTGGCGGCGTAGGTGCCAACGCTGTTCGGGGTCCATGCCTCGGTGTACAGAGGAGTTCTCATGTTGGTTTGGAAGATCGTCATCATCATCATGCTCATGCTTCCGCTGCTCGAGCCGTGGGTGTCGTTCATTGTGCCGGATCCCATTTCCATACCCGGCATGGCCTCGGAGGAGGTCGCCGTACCCGTCGCACCACCATGGTCGTCACCGCCATGTCGGGCCATCAGAAAGCTGTCCATTGCGGCGGTGTCGGAAGTGAAGCGGTCGACGCTGCCGTAGAGGAAATGAGAAATAGATTTCGTAAACCAAGGGAGTGATGATGCGAAATCAATGCTCGAACCAGGCTCCAGTCCCGGCCGTGGAGACAATTGTTACTTCAGATCGAGAGTGAGAGAGCGTCGTGGTCCTTCAGTTGAGAAGCGCCAGGATGAGAGGGACCAGGCGGCAAGTATGGTATTATACGCTGGTAGCGAGAAGGTTTGCGTTCAATCTTCAGACGCTTCGAGCAGGGAGGGCGTTACGGGTTTGTGTTCGCGATAACACGGCGAAACGTGAGCATGTTCTGCATAAACGGCAAGTAACTTGGCTCGTGCCAAGTTGTAGGAGACGGGTGTTCGTGACCTTTTGTCGCTCCTGCCGACCGGACAAGAAGGCCTGGATAGCCCCTAGTGCAGCAACCAACCCTCGACCTGGGCTTAAGACACCGTTAGCAAACTGTAGTGTGGCACACAGCTCATGTTGATAAGGCAAAGCGGCCGTGCTGATACTGCGCCCCATGGACGTTCCTTTCCAAGCACTCGCATCAGTGGGGTTTGCGACGATGCCAAGGACGGATAGCAAGTGGGGAGGCCACGCCTGCTCCTGTTGATTGGCTCGCCTTGCTTTTTAGCTCGCCCCCTCGAAAAAGCGCTAGAAGTACCGTTACCCATCCTCTCTAACAATTTTCTACCAAAGTGACATTAGAAATCAACCTCCCATCCATTCATGTCTCAAACAAACTGCTCACCTCGTGTCACGACATCGGGCTGTCCCCCCGTTTTAGGCCTTTTGTCTGCCTTAATCTTGAACAGACTTCGAATGAATCACGAGACGAAGACAAAATGCAATCGTTGAGTTGAACGTTAATATTGATTACCTGCGGCCAATGCTTGTCTAAACTTCGACTCTGCCCCTTGAATACAGACCACCACTGCTAGGCTTTGGCAGCTCCTCTTTCTACGACCACGTTTCCTTGATAATTAGGGAGGCGACGACATGGGCCGGTGAGTTCGGCAAGCCAGACCAACCCCTGCTTCTGGCAACAAGACTCAGCTTCCGACTACGAGCAATAGGATCGTGAGCGTGGCTGAAACGTCTCGCCAGCCAGCCCAACTATGTTGCTTGCCTTGGAAAAGAGGGAGAAAGAGAAAAATAGAAGTCGAAAAAGGGAAGAGAGACCTCGGGTTTTCATCGCTCGAAACGGCTCCTGCGGCTGTTACCTTGTCCCGGGGAAGGGGTTTTGTGGTCTCGCACGTCGCGAACAAGCCCAGAGTTTGGCCTTTCAAACATGCGTCCGATGTCGAACCTGGTCCGACCTATTCTTGACCGTCCTGTCGCTTCAGAAAGTGAGCTGGTCCCGCGAATTCGCCCCGAGCCCGCCAATCGTATCCACTTCCACCGATAAATGAGCATGTTTTGGCGTGTAACTGCACATCATCGTCCGACACTTCGTTAAGTCTCACTCCTCGCGTGCAACTACCACCTCTGGCATGAGACGCTACCTGACTTGCAACGAACGAGCCCAGTGGTTTTGGGGCTGTGCGGCCGAACACATGACTTCTCTCACATGGTAACGATTATTCGGACAGCAATGAGGTCCTGTTTGGCAACTGAAATCCGCCTTGGCCGAATGTCGAGAAGCGAAGAAAACACCACCTTTGCCGGGGATCTGGGTAAACCACCATTTTTAAAGACCACCGACCCTGGAAGTGTGTCTTTGCAGGAACTGGTTGTATCATGCCTACGCATCAGCTCTGCGTCTCGAACGTTCCTTTTCTTCACCTGTTGTACTGAATATCACTGTTCAACAGCAGCTACCAGCTGTGAAGTACGCAGGTAGTCAAGTTGATATCGATTCAGCAATTCAACAACCGAAAGCAAGTGTTGCTTGAGATACGATAGGTCTCAAACAGGCTCGGCATCGATAGCTTTTCGCATAGTTATCCCATGGTGGTTCAGCAAAGTCCCGGAAGTTGTCGTCATTGTGCGAGCCAAGTGCGGGCAAAGTGTAAGGGACGACGAACCAAGGCCTCCGTTGGTTGTCAATTGGGCCGATACCTTTCAGAATACCACCCCTTCGAGACACAGACTCCAAAGCTTAATATCATTGGAGAGCGTGTGATGGAGGTTGGTTTACCAAACAAGTTCTCCGACTCAACGCTCAGGAGGGAGGAACTGCGCTCGACCGGCATTTAACGTCAACATTGGTCTGCTCTCCGCCGAAGAGGAGAACCATCCGAGTCAGTTCCCGAGCAGAAAGTTGACTGGAGCCTCGCCCACAAGACCCGACAAGCAGGAAGTTTGGGTTTCCGGCCTGTACGGTTTTGAAATTAGGATGTAACTTCGAACACAATTAGAATTGTCGCCTAATATGACTGCCGAACCCCCCGATTGCAGGGGGGTGCCCGGCAACCACTGACCCGATCAAAGGCAATTATTGGCGAATTTGGTGTCTGGACAACCCCTACCAGTTCTCTCGAACTTTCCGACGATACCACATTAATATGTGCTTGATATCCTTTGAAGCGGGGAAGCCATTGTGTCACGGTGTTCAGCATCCTCCCGAAGGCGTACAACTGTTGCTTTTGGCTCTGAGGGTTACCTACCTCACTTCCGTCACGTCCGTTGGTTTCGAGGCGAGACCGTTCCACTCGGGTCACGAATTACTTCGGTCGGGTGTGTTTGTCTCCATCGGGCATGGGGACCGATCTGCACCAAGCCGCAGCACTATCCACGGCGAATGGATGGTTGAAGCCACTGTTTAGTCGGGGGCGGGTCCCATCTGCACCCAACCTAAACCGCGGAGCGGGGGTCAAGGGGATGAATAACGCTGGTTGCCGAGTTTATTTTGACGACTTGCAACGAATGCCCTTGTCACACAACCCCCCTTCGATCGCTCGTTTATCGTCACCTCCACCAACGGTGACCGGCATTCAGATATCGTCCTTTGGATTTGGCGGGCGCGTACTCCAGCAAATCTGCGTGTATCAGGCTTCCGTTTTGACCTTCGCTGGTCCCCTCGGAGACAGACAAATGGCGACAACCGCCGTGTGGTGGGCCAACGCTCCACCACCTCGATTTACGCACCTTTCAAAATGCTTGATCCAAATGGCATTTCGAAACAGCAGGATTGTCATGAGGACTGAATATTCGTGCGGGACTTGGCTGAAGCCTCATGAATTCACCCTCGGCTGAATGTGCAAGGCGTTGGTGGCCCAATGGTCTCTTCCATCGTTGCAGACAACCGATCACCAGACTTCGTAGTCGAATTTCAGCACCCCATGGCCTAGATCGATCAAGACGATTCGCCCAGCACGTTCCGCGTGATGATTGACGGATGTCAACCGCTCCGGCCAAGATAACAAGCAACGGACAGAGGACGATCGATATACTGGGCGACGGGTAACACAAGCGACAATATTGCGGCGAGCGCCATCTCTCCCCCGAATCGCCCCAACCCATCAACGGGGCGATCCCTACCGAAAAGTGAAATACGTATTCTCTTTTCACGAGTGGTACAAATCGTGTCCTGATTGGCCATTGGACTGATTGAATGGAGAGACGTCGACAGTGCAACGCCACTTGATTGCCGGAGACAGTGAGCGAGAAGGGGTATTTCTACCACAGGAGATAACAGGTAGTTGTTGATCAACGATCTATCGATCCAAGGCATGTTTGCGCTGCAAAAATTCGTTAGACTTTAAAAACACTGGCGAGAAACAATCGACGGAGCGTACCAATACGCCAAGCAGCTACAAGCTCCACGTGGGTGTCAGTCGGCTGACTTGGCATGTCGCCCGAACAGAAAAGAGTGTCTCGTTCGTCAAGAAAGATGTAAGCGGCCAGCAGAAGGCTTTGTCAACTGCTGCCGTGGACGACTTCCAGCTAAATGTTACAGGGTTTCTGTTGCTGAGGCAAGGGGCCCCGAACTCGACGCATTTCGACGAAGGCTTCGTTTCCCGCTTGGCAAGGTGTAGCAGACAGAGCAAGCCTCCGTGAAGGGCCACAGCCGTGAAGAGGGTCAGAAGAAAGCCGTCTATTCATCAACTTGTGCGTCATATCGGCTTTGGACGGGCTCACTGCGATCTATCTCACATCCCAGTAGGACTCGACGAAGACAAATGCGGGGAGAACACAGGCTGACGAAGCGATATGCATGATCGTCGTGGAGATCCCCAACTCCGCATCCGGAGGTTCAGCCGCTGTCACTTTCAGGGGGCCGCCAGACTCGATCTAAAACGGGGGGGCAGCACAACATGGCCTTCTCCTGGGACACTGGTTGGTGTAGAAACGCCCTCAAAACACAACCACGTTTAGGAGCGCTTGGGAGCGAATCGCCCTACCACCCTCCGGTCATGGCGAATGCGCTGTTGCCATACACCTGAACGGTATCTACGTGGCGAGGTAAGCTTCCCCGTCGCCGGAGGCTGATAACGCCAGGGCCTTCTACCCTACCTGTTCGATCTTTTCGTCGCAGCCGCGGCAGGCAAGGCGTCTGCCATCCCACGTTGAATCGAAGAAGGAGGGAAGAGCAAAAACGAGGACGTCCGCCAAAACGTCCGCCACACCTATCAGTCGTTCTCGTGGACGGGGTGGCTCCATTGACAACCATCTCCCCAACATTCTTCAACAATCAGCTGGGAGGCGCCGGGCAACAAAATCAATCGCCGAATGTCCCCGGCAAGACTACACACATTTGCGGGACCCTGCGCAGGACCAGTCAGGAAGCCGGCGAAGAGGATGTTCATCAACTCAACCATGCCCATGCTGGCGAATAGGATAAAGCACGAAAACGAGTCAACATGGTTGGTCATCGAGAGTCCTCGCCACCCCTCACTCAACACTTTCCGTTGCGGGGGACCTTTTCCAAAGCGTCAAACAAGCCATCCCCCGTGCAGTAGGGTTGATACTAGGTCTTGTCGAACCTTTCCATCGCATCCAGAGCCCCCCTCTCAGGTTCTTCACCTGGCCGCAGCTCGGCGACCGACTCGTCGAGCCCGCGTGCTCGGATGGGTGTGGCATCGCTAGCTCGTCCACTAGCGATGCCGCTGGCTCGAGTGCAGAGGGAAAGGGGGCTAGAAGGTGCCGCGAGGGGACGTCTCGCCCACTTTCGCCAGCCCATCTCGTGGTAATCAAGAGGAATGTTTGTTCTTGGACTGGCCTAACTCCCCCCTTCTTTCCTCTCTCCGTCCCCCCCCTTTCTGTATGTCTCAGCTCACTTCAGGATTTTTGTTCCGGTTCAGCTCCGCAGCCGGCTGGCCCCCCTCGCCCTCCCCCGCCCATCAGGCTTTGTTCCTCCTTGAACCCAGGGCTTTTGGAGCTGCTAGCTCTCACTCCCACAAAAGACACGACACGAAACCGAACCGAAAAGCAGTCATCACTCAGCTCCGAATGGGGCCACGCACCCCTCTGGATATCGAACCCTCGTTTGCACGACATGGCCGGGTCGCCACGAAACTCGACCAGGCACCACATACAGCCGATATGCAAGGGAGCCCTCTTGCACGTTCGTCGCATCTCTCCTCGTCGCATATCCCACCGAACCTAGAGCAGCTCGGACTCTCAGCGGTGGACCGTCTGCCCTACCGTGAGAGGAAGGTCACGATAAGCTTTGTTCGAACCTTGGGGCAGGCAGCCCACCTGCGATTGACATGACACGAAAAGTGTAATAACTGCCCCCCCCCCCCCCTCTATTCCCTGCTTTTCTCGGACATTTGCTTGCCGGAAGGAGGCAAACCCCGAAAAGGGCTGACGACATATTGCTCTGGTGCGCA
>JAIMZG010002612.1:0-12801 GCA_020466075.1 Colletotrichum coccodes
CACGCTCTCAGTGACGGGGCAGATGGTAGTCGAGACGGGGATCGTCTCGGTGGTGATGCGAGGAGTGGTGACGCAGTTGGTGATGTTGCCATGGCAGGCAGTGACGGTGTGGATCTTGGTCGTGTATATGGTCGATGTAGTCCAGGTTGTCGGCTTGGTGACGGGATGCGTGGGGACAGGCTTTGTTGACTCCTCAGTGACGGGGCACACAGTGGTGGAAACGGCAATGGTCTTCGTAGTGACGTGGGGTCTGTCGGGGCAGTCGGTGACTGAGGGAGGACACCTGGTAACGGTCTCAACACGGGTCGTATAGATAGTGGAAGTGGTCAGCTTGGTCGTGGAAATGGTGATAACGGGCTTGGTAGACTCCTCGGTCACAGGGCAGACGGTGGTGGAGACGGCAATCGTCCGGGTGGTGGTGATGGGCCTGTCCGGACAGTCGGTAACGGTAGGAGGGCACCGGGTCACCGTCTCAATTCGAGTGGTGTAAACAGTCGAGGTGGTCAGCTTGGTTGTCCTGGTCTTGGTATGAGGAGGCTTCTCGGTCGTGGTGTTGGGGTGAAGGGTGGTGGGAGGGGGTACGTGAGTAGAGGTCTCGATTGAGTAAGTGTGATGGGTTTTGGTCGTGCTGACAGCGGTGGAGGTGGTGCAGTCCTCGGTGGCAGGCGTCGTGGTGTTGTGGTACACCTTGGTGGTGCTCAAGGTCTTGCTGGTAGAGGTAGTGATGTCCTTGGTGCTACTAACAGCGGTAGATGAGGTAGTGCAGTCCTCGGTCAATGTGGTGGTGCTGTGCTGCTTGGTGGTGCTCACGGGAGGAGTGGTGGAGGTTGTGCAATCTTCAGTGGAGGTTGTGCTGTGTCCCTTGGTGCTGCTGGCAGCGGTTGATGAGGTGGTCAACACAGAAGTGACAGGAGTGCTGGTAGGATGTTCTTTGGTACTGCTGAGGACAGAGGAAGTGCTTGCCTCGGAGGTGACAGGCGTGCTGCTAGAGTGCTCCTTGGTGGTGCTGACAGCAGTTGACGAGGTACTTGTTTCCGAAGTGACAGGGGTGGTAGTGGGATGCTCCTTGGTGGTGCTGGTCGAGACAACCTCGCTGGTGGACCAGGTGGTCTTCGTGGCCTCGGTCGTGCTGACGGTGGTCAAGGGAGCAGTGGTGCTGGTGGTCCATGGGGCGGAGGTGCTCGTAGTGGCGGGAACAGTGTTGGTCAAGCTATAGGTGATGCAAGAGCAGGCAGAGGAGACAGCCTTGATATCGCCACCACAGTTGTTGAAATTGGTTGGGATGGCGGCGGCGGCAGTGGTAGTCCCGTGCAGGAAATCAACACAGAAGCCCTTGGCCTCCTCCTCGAAACGTTTGTCGATGAGGTTGCGGTAGCATCCATCATGTTCCTATGAGATGTTAGTTAGCCGCTCTTGGAATTTGGCTTGGAATAATGATGTTTCCTCTGATTGATAAGTCATGGATGGAGAGACGAGGAGGGTAGGATGAAAGAAAGGAAAAGGAAAAACATACGCAAAAGGGATACTCCCAGGCGTTGACGGATGCCAGGGCAATGGCGCCTAGTCCCACAAAGAGGCCGCGCATGTTGATTGCGATTGTTCTGAGGAAGCGAATGACTGTGACTATAAAAGTCGACTACTTATTATGAAGCGAGGGACGAGATATTCGTAGCGACCGTAGGTGAGGAGAAGAAAGAAGGACAAAAGTTATCGACTCGGCACGGCGTGGTAGGTTTTATTAGAAGACGATGACGGGTGTTGCCATGGTGTGGATGGCCGGTGGTTGCTGGTCCTGTCGAGGTGCGGCGGGAGTGATGCAGCCTCCACCGTCCATCCACCCACCCATCGACCTTGTCCCATTAGGGCGGGCGAACAACCCAGGAGAATACGAGCTGGAGCCGCGGCCGGCTCGTAATCAGGTTGACCTCTTCCCAGCATCGTTGCCCGTCACCCATGTCTCCACCGAGTCAACTCCCAAGATCAAGCACCACGTCCTGATGCAGGCAATACGGAGGTAGCGTACGTTGGCAGGCTGGGCTGCATCATGGCATTGGTGGCAGTCACCGGAAGGTTGCGGCTGTGGTCTAGTAGCGAGCTTGGGGCCACTCACAATACAAGGCAAATTTGACTGTAAGCCAGTCACCGGTCAACCAAAGGCGGTTTGCCAAGTTAGGATACGTTTGTTGCAGGCGATGGCGTCCGCCGTCGGCTCATACTGACGCTTAGTGTGGTGGCCTGTCATGGCTTCATGGCTCCACGGAGACGACCTGTAGAGGCGGAAATTATAGGATGACGGCGAAGAAGTTCGACCAAGAGAAAGAAACCCCCCAAAAGTCCCGGCGATGAGGAGAGAACGGGTTGGAGGTTGCAGAGGCCGGTGATCTCACCAGGTGGAGATGAGGGCCAGCAGCGCCATGGATGAGTCGTTGGAAGAAATCCGGAGGATCGTCGAGCATGAGGAGGAGTGGATCCCAAGGCCCTGTTGTTTTTGGCGTGCGAATCCGAGTCTACTGCTGCGTAGTTTATCGAAGCGGCGTTAGACAGCCTTGTTTGCTGGTTTTTGGTGGCGTCATTGGGTTTATTGTTTCGATGTTTCTCGACGACGTACTGAGGGCGGCCCCACCAGAGCGGGTCCCGGGAACAGACCGTCGAGGATCCTTTGAAACCTCGAAGCGATTTCGCAAAGATTTTGCTTTTTCAACGTGCAAAAACCCCAACTTCGCATGCAAAAAGAATGAAAAAATGAGGGGGCTCGAAAGGCCTCCTTACCCCTGCTCAGCGGTGCCCTCTTAGCGTACTCTAGCCAGGGGTCGCCCAGCCTGTCGAACAACGGAGACGACGGATCGAACCCAGGCAACGATGGGCTTGACCATTTCGGGAAAGGTGGGTGGGGTTGCGCCGGCTTTATCCAGTGGGTGTCTGTTGCCCGCCTCTGCCTCGCTGGGCAACAGCAACTCCAGAGTGCAGGTGCAGGTGCAGGTGCAGGTGCAGGTGTGAAAGAAAGGCAGGGAACATTCGGCTAAGGCGGAAGGACGGGTCACTGGCGGGGTGACGGCAGGGGAGAGCGCCTGCCTCTGCTGCCGTCGACGGTGGCATGGTTCTTGCCTTCTTCCCATGACAACTTCATCCATCGGTACGTATCTCGCATCTTGTTGTCCCTCCAATGGGAAGCGCTGGGGTTACCGCCAACGGCCAGACGTTCGCTTCCTTTGAACTCTGCCCGGCCCTCCGGTTCGGTTCGTCTCTCGGTGGCTTCCATGTTCCTTCTAACAATCTTCCTGATGCCCGCCCCGACTGTTGATTCATCGTCTTCATATCAACCCACCGAGCTAATCCAATCCCGCCACATCCAACACAACAGCCAGAAACAACCTCATTTGCACCACGTTGGCTCGTCGATGCCATCGTCTTTCCCGTTCCAGTCCAGCCTCTTTCATCAGGTGGTATCCGGCCATTTCTTCCGCCGCTAGCCCTAATCTGGACACGAAAAAAGTGCTTCGCTCCAACGCTGGATTGTTACCAGTTGCACGGACCGAGCGCTCGCTTGAACGTTCGTGGGCTAAGAAAAGAAACCAAGCCTGAGACTTTTTGGCATCCTTGCCGCTGCTGCTGCACTTTCCTGCACCTCGTTGCCTGCTGTCTTCCATCTTCCCTTCATTGCAGCTTGCCGCCTCTTGGCTCGCTCTCCCCCTCACGCCGCTGCATCGTTTCTCCGTGGGGGAAAACAGGTCCTATGGTGAAGCGAAATGACGATGTACCGCAATGAGGTAATTCGCGTGGATTCATGCAACCACAATCATCATCTCATGCCGTTAACCAACCCCCATATCCCCAGACTTTCGGCACTCTTCACAAAAGCCATCACTCGAACTAAAACTAAACTGGTCGTCGATTGCTTCTTACCTGTCCAACCACCAGCGCTGACTCACCAATACAGCGGCACAGCACTGCATCGTCACATCGTCACATCGTCTCTAGACCCCAACTACACGATGGATACGAGCCACATCACGCCCCACGCCCGCCCGCCCCCGGCGGGGGCCGCGGGGTTCCCGCTTCATTGTCTCGAATGGCCCCAGTGCTTACATCCTGCGGGCTAGACAAGCTTTTGACTCTCAGACACACATTTCCTCCCAACATCTTCGGCGCCGTGTTTGCTGGCCGCCGTGGCTGTCGCTGTCGATTCCCCAAGTCGTGGTATCACTCCTGCTGACGCCAGTTAGCGACCTGCGGCTAAGTTGCCAGTTGTAGTGCAGTCGTCTCAATTATAAGCATGTCTCAAACATACACAGACTGATGGCCAAGGTTCTGCCACGATAGACTTTACGAAGCAGCCCAGGTCGCTGATCGCAGGCCTCACCCAACCCTCGCACGTGTGATCCTGGCATGACCGTTCACAAGACCCCCAGTAAGCTCTATCCGAGTGACCAACATCAGCTGGCAGCTGGGGGCCATCAAGCCACTTCCTTGCACACCCGCAGCCACGCGCAACGTTGCCTCATGCTCGGCCGCCGATTTGGGACGAGCGCCTTTGACGTCGCCAATGGCGTCAGCACACACCCACAGGAAACTTCTAGATTCGATGCCAGTCACATCCTTTCTCATTAGCATCGTGTCAAAGTTTGAATGATTGTTCTTCCGAAAAAACTCTGTATTGCCAACTGTCTAAGCCTTGGCCTTTCTCTTGGGCCACTCAATAGCTCGCACCCGCTGGCAAATACGAGCACAGCCGCCGGGAACCGCTTCCTTTGCGGCCCGCCGCAGTCGATGAATCGGAAACCTCCGCTTTGAGATGCCGCGGGCTTCCCAATCGTAGATGCCTGAGGTCATAAACAGTAACTGTTGACAAGATCACACGAATCAGATCATGGAATCCAAGTCTCTCTGGTGACATCAAGCCACTCAAACTCTAATCGTCGCTTTCACTCCGCTAGATCGGCTCGGGTCCCGAGGACCGAAGGGTTGTAATGCCAAGCAGACGAAGTGTCGTCCAACCTATCAAATTTGCATCTGATGAACTATTCACGACCCGAGTAAATGTTGGATGAGCCAAAATCAAAGTTGGTCGTAGCTTGTCCCGACTGTTTGGCTCCACTTCCCTTAGCTGCAATACAGCCTTTGTTCCCCATGCATCGGCGATTCTTTGTTGGATCCCAAGACACACACTATCGATCACCCAAAAAATTACCTAAACATCATGGCTGGCCGTTACTCCGGTTGTCGGCCTCGTAATTTTGCTCCGTGTCTTGTTGGCTGGGGTTCAGAGGACTTTCACTCGTCGTTACAGGTTAGGATCCGTTGCAGGAACAACTCATTCGTCATGACATCCTTCTTTTTGCTCAATATTCATGCCAAGAATCGAAACTGATGCGTGGTATCGCTGGTAGTTACCAAACCGGCCGACAGGCCTTTGTCTGTTCTGAACGGAGCTGCGATTATTTTGACTCGAGTCTTCCGCTACATGGGCTGAGTGAATGGTGTTCTTTCTCAGGTCTGCCCAGAAGGTAGAGCTTTGCCGCGCTTCTGGGCCGACGTAAGAAACAAATGAGAAATTTAAGGCCATGAAAACATTGGATTCCAGTCGTTCTCCTGTGTCAGTGCATTGGTAACTTAGATGTCGAGGCTTGGCCAAGATGCTCAACGACTCATGTGTGCAAGAGGGGGACTGCTCTGGATGATTGGATCGGCTCTTATGCAACGAAATGTTACACTCATTTCCCAATTCGAAGTGTATGTTTTTACATTCCCAATTCATTTCTAAGATTTATGGCGAGCTTCGCGTCCTGACCGAGTTCGTATTAAATCATTTCGATCACGCAATAAACTTGTTAAAAAAGAAATCGCATCAGCACTCACCAGGCTCTAAACATTTGATGTCTCTAGATACAAAGAGTAATATTACGAGCTATTGTTTTAATAGTTTAAGTTACTGAGATTAACTAGTGAATATAAAATAAGATCTGAAAAAAGACTACAAGCTATACTTCGTGTAGACTTATACAAGAGATAGAGCATTTATAAGCTATGATCAAATAAGTAGTAAATTAAAATACTTAGATCAACTCTAGATAACACTTTGGTTTCAGTATTTTTAGGCTAATTAGAAAGTACCAAGGTTGAAAGAGATTCCTTCTGTTGAGGTATAAGGTAGTGTGCCGCCTATTTCATTAACAGCTGATGCCAAGAAGAATTAGGTAAAAGGGAAGCCAAGTTTATATCACTGTGTGTTAGAACCTATCAGTCTCTTCCATACTCCAAGCCCTATGAATAGGTCTTTTGCTGTTTGCTCAGCACCAAAATAAACCACTATACGTGCTACCCAGCAGTAGCACTCTCGTCTGTGTAGGATCTTAAAACTCAAAGCCGTACCCCGTATAGAATGCTCGATTGCATGGTACCGTTATTGGTGTAGACTTCCTGCACTTTGGCCTCGGCCGGCGACAGCATTGCACACGGACCTTGACGGTGATGGCTTCGAACTATCACCAAGGTTATTGAGAACGGTAAAGCTTAACGTGGCCATGCTTCTATTAAAGCGTGACCTGGTTCACATACACGCGTTTCTCTGTAGCGCTATACTTCTAAAGCATCGCAAAAACGACGCCGAAAACTGCGGGTAGCAATTAACGCCTTATGTCCCTCAGGGCGTGGAGATAATTGAGATCTAACACAGACTAGACTGTTTTTATTTCGTAGTTTGTATTGAAGTTGAGTTTTGTGCTGACTGAATTGCAACAGCCTTGATTCTCAGGCAGTAGAGTGCAAAAAAGACAACTAAGAAAACTGGAGTTTCTATACTATGACTACTGTATTCCTCTAATCATTAGCTAGAGTGATATCAATGATGGAAAGTTCCGCAAATTCAGGTCGAAAGACGCTTTGCACCTGCAATTTGGGCTTGACGGCGCGACACAAATCCTCAAAGGCAGACTTCGTCCGTTCGTGGCCATTCAGGTTCATTATCATCAAGAAGTCGCGGTCACTGTAGATAGTTCCTATTCAGCTCTGACAAGGGATAAAAGAAGACCGCTGGAGACTCACTGCATACGACGCGCTTTTTCGCGCCTTACCTCATCCCGGCCCGGCTCAGGGACTACAACATCATTGATAATGAGACGGTCCTGAGGGCGCATGGATGATGCGATATTCTGAAGTATGACCTGAGCATACTTATCGCTCCAATCGTGGAGAATGAAACGACAAAAGTACGCAATACCTTCGTGGGGGCCGACCTCATGCTGCGGTTGCGGCGTCATGAAGTTGTGAGAACGGAAGGTGATGCGGTCTTTCAGAGTTTCTGGGCAAGATTGGGAAGCGACTTTGACAGTCTCTGGTAGGTCTTGAACCTCGAATCGGAGCTTGGGACACTTCTTGGCCAGACTCATTGAGAAGTGACCTGGGCCGCCGCCGACGTCAACAACAAGCCGAATGTGATTCTGCTCCAACAAGTGCCATGGATATCCACCGTCCACTGTCAGACGCATGTCGCACGCACCATCCGCCGCAAGGCCACGCATTGCCCTGGCAAACATGTCGTGCAGCTCTCCACCGTCAGTTTCGCGGAAGCGCTGAAACTGAGATATCTTTCTGCCAATTGAGACTCCGTAGGCAGCCTCATCTGCCTCCATGCTGTAGCCGTATTTCTCAAGAGCCTTAGGTAAAGACGCCCCGGCCGGGTAGGAAATCAGGACCATCAGGTCTACCCACGCCGTCAGGTCTGGGTCGGTCACAAGCTGAGCGGACATGGCATTGTGAGAGACAATCCCTCCTGGCTGGGTCTCGAACAAGCCGAAGGAAGACGTGTGTTGAAAAGTACGCTCTATGAGAGCAGCGGGAACTTCGGGCCTGCCAACGGCTGCAGCGATATCAGTGCAGGTTGTAGGCCGATCAAGCGGAACAAACTTGGCCAGCTTGTACTTCTGGACTATCTGGAGGGAAGCCGCGGAGCAGTGCTCATGACTGAGACTGAACAGCGCATCGCGTGGCCCACGCGCGAGACGGATAATTTGCTCGGCAGTATCGATAATCGTACTTCTTGATTGAAAATACAGGCTGTTCTCAGGGGTCAAGTCTACACTAGGCGCAGTGCATTCTGAAGCGAGATCTGGGAGGCCGTGCTTGTGTAAGAATTCGTTCAACTCTGCCGACGCTGAGGTGAGGGTAGAAACGAGCTGGACCAACTCGCACTCTCGGGCAACACTCGGCATCCTTGAATCTTGAGGGTGGCGAGGTCAAATAGTCAATTGAATGGGTGATGGTATTTGCGAAGAGTTTGTCGATATAAAGAAGACTATCTCTAATTGTAGGTTGCAGCTGCTGCTAGATGATAAGGGAACTTGCAGTAGAGAACCGATAAGACATATATAGCTTGTAGAATTATCGTACTCGAAAATATACTTGTTCACGAAGTCGCCGCGGCAGCTTCACTTGATACCGATTTTCGCATGTTCGGCTCTCCGTATCTGAGCGTCGGAGTCCCGTAACCTTGAAATTTGAGAAGAGATTATGAACATTTGGTATCGTTTACGGCATAATTCGTCGCCGCCAGCTTCATCGCATTGCATTGGAAAAGCGGCACTGGGCCAAGCACAAGTTTGATTGATAAGGTTTACAAAGACGAGAGCATCGCAATCCTGAATCGACCATCTCGATCCGCATGAGCGCCACCATCGTCAAACATTTCCTTTTAGGGATGTTCTGGTAATCTGTAGTTGGCTCTTGTGCTCTGACAGGTGAAGACAAACGAGCTGAATCGACTTCATATCGCAGAAGCCCACACAACTCTACCACGAAGCTGGTATCCAGCTCGTGTTACAAGGTTTCGAAGCGGCTATGCACGATCAAACTTTGCTAAACCCATGAAACTTGTTATTAGTCCGAAACGAAATAAAATATAGTTTTTCCAGATACAACACGGAAGTCCGTATTGAAACCCCCCTCCAAGCTCAGTCGCATTTCTCTTTCGTTGAGGAATAGAATAGTACTTACTGACCATGACAAGCCAGCATGGCATTATAGGAACCACAGCAAACGACACACCTCCGAGTTTCCGCGGTCCACTCCGAGGTTCCGCGGTTCACTCCGAAGTTCCGCGGTCCACGAAATCCTTGCGTAATTTCGAAGCTCGTTCCGACTGCCACTGTGAGTAATCTCCCACCAGAAAGAATTATAGTTTGCATTTGATACAGTTGTCCTCGTTTACGAATCGCATCAAGTTCAGAAATTTGGTTATTGAAGGAAATGTCACGAGACAAGTTCACAATCTATATGTACTACACAGAACTATAGCAAACAAATCAACAGCCATCCCAAGGCTTGCATTCTTCCAAGGATCCGAGCCCAAACATTCTTTTCGAGCCGAACTCGCTTTGCACAATGCTGCGGTGAGCACGCTTTCTCATACCATCCTCAAAGGCGGCGATTTCTTTTGCCGTAGGGTTCCCACGTGTCTCAGCCATAGTTTTGGCAAGACTAGCAGCGTCGCATATCGCTGTCTGCGCACCCACTCCGCCACAAGGACTCATAGGGTGGATGGCATCGCCGAGCAACGTCACCATGGCAGATGGCTCCCAAGTGGAGACATCAGGTGTCGAGGAGATGATACGGACGAACGTAGCCTGCTTCATGTCTTGTAGCTCAAACACTGACCGGAGAGATGGATGCCACTCCTGGGTGACGGACAGGCTAAGACGAGCAGCTTCTGTTGCGGCCTGCTGCGGGTTCAGGCCCCCGGCTTTGGATACGGACGACTCGCCGTCTAGGTAAAAGCGCGCTCGGGGGGCAATGAGCACCCAGTAAACGTAGTCTTCGGGTAGTTGGTGTTTTGAGCGACTCTCTTTACTGAAGCGTGTTGGCTCAGTGAGCAATGTCACTGGGGCGTCCCCGATATGGCAAGACTGAAGCAACGGCGCCTGGTCAGACACGACAGTCATCCACCGCAGTCCTTTTTCTGGGAACTTGTGGGTAAACATAGTGGTTAACGGGGTCTTGCCATATATGCATGCTGCTCCAGTGTCCTTGATCTTGTGCTCTGGCAAGAGGCCAGGACGCACCACAGAGTGCAGACCATCTGCACCAACCAGAAATCGCCCTTCTACTCTTTCGCCGTCCACAAAGGTGGCAGTGACATTGCCTTGCTCTGTATTGAGATTGTAATGGGCGAGCTGCTTTGAAAAGTGGACACGGTCTGCGATACCCATCATAAGTATAGAGCGCAGGACAGTTCGGTCAACTGTATGACTGGGACACAAGCCCAGATTTCCACTTAGTCCTCCGCCGGCGCGACTCTTCGTCACCTCACCGGTGAATGGATTGAAGTCGGTCTCTCCAACCGAAAGGATAGCACAAGAAGAGAGAAATTGTTGGTACACGTCTTTGGGCAAGCTCTCCAAGAGTGCGACTTCGGCCTCTTCCCGAAGTTTAAGGCGGTATCCTTGAGGCCGGGAATCAATGGCCGAGTCTCTTTCGAAAACCCGGAATGGAATATTGACTTTCCTCAACGCCTGGGCAAGACAGAGACCGCTGACGCCAGCGCCGATAATGAGAATGGGTCTCTCGTTGGTTGCCGGTATAAGCGGCGGCTCAACATCAGAGACGACTGCTGCGAGACTCTCATTTGATTTGATATAGCAAGGGACTGAATCCGTAGTGTTCAGGCTCGCATTGGCAGTCGTCTTATTTCTGACACCTGTCTCGCCCGAGAAGAGACTGGTGTGCGCAATTTCCTGAAACAAGATCATTGGAATATTTGATGTCCAGCGTAACTGGCTCAAAAAGTTCTTGTAGAACACAAGCAAAGCCGACGAACGGCTATGCGCGATGTGGCCCGCTGTAGGTTCTCTCAAGAATCCCCCAAGAATTGCCGTGCGAACAACATCTCGCAGCTGTTTTTCGGGAATTTCGGCGTTTGACGCCAATGCGGAATACGCGATAGAGCTGTTCGCTGGGAGATGCTCCAGGACGTCGTGGTTCACAAGCCATCGTATACAGGACAGGTCTTGACACTAGGTGAGACCAACGTCAGCATCCATGAAAGTCAAATAAGCACATCTGCGCTGGAAAGCTCACATTGGTGTCTGAGCGGCCAAGAGAATCATCGGGAAGTCCACATAGCTGAAGAAACGTCGTCGCTAATTCAAGAAGCTTTTCCCGTGGATACTGGACGACCTCGTAGGTGTCCTCGTCAGGGCTGCCATTTGTTGACCCCATATTTGATTGACGGAAAAGCTCAGACTTCTGAGACGAAAGGGAATCCATTGAGAATTGTAACGATCCGGTGTCAAAGTCATCGACGATGGGGAGCGTTAGAAAAATAGAACGTTTGATTTCATGAGCTGGGAAGCTTGCAAAGATGACTGCATCAAAGCACAAAGACAATTCGCAGGTTATATTATACAGTCTTGAGCAGTCTGCCTCAAGAACATGAAACAAAAGTCGGGGCATAGCCAGAACCCACATATCTAGCTAACGATGTCGAACCGGAATAAATGCTTTCAGCTTTACCTCGATATGAAATTTCGCAAACCAGCGCCTATGTGAATGCGTTTCGCAACTCTGGAGGGGAGGTCCACAGGTCTAGTTCCCTTATTGTAGCATGCCAAGCGATACAAATGCCGGTATGGGAACAACGTACCAGACGGAAACGCATGAAATACGTCGAAAGTAGTTCAATCCTTCTGGGCAAGGTGTTTGGAGTCATGAACTTGAACTTCGTCTGACGTCGTCGGCTGCGTGGGGAAGTCCGTAGACGTAGAACTCTATCTCAATGCATTTGACTTTCTGGGGTTCCCACCACTTTGTATTCGTTGCTACTTTCACTCCAACTCTATTTTTATGAATCACACTAATTCAACGTTTGGGTCTTTTTCCTTGAGACGACAACACTGAGCCATATTTCATTTCTCAAGGTTGCACACTCTCGCCAAAGCACGTCACTGCCATATTTGTTATTGCCGCTGCGGAATGGTGTGATAAATTTGTGTCAGAGACAAGGCGTGTCCTAGGACTTTTACAGTGTCGCAATGATCACATTGTAATGCAGTCCTATTGTACAGGGGTTTGTTTACATGCACGCTGCGCCATCAATGCCGATAACCTTGCCGTTGACCCACTCGCCGTCTTGGGATGCCAGAAAACAGACGACACGGGCAACGTCGATTGGGAGACCGACGCGGTGCATTGGGGACAAGCCCGCGACGTACTCATCAACCGCTCCGTCGTCCAGGCTAGCACCATTGGGGATGTACTTGCGGGTGACATCTCTAAAGCATATTAACACCATGACCTTTCTGCCAGGACACCACCAGTGGGCTGCTGCTTACCTGTACATGTCAGTCTTGATGCCCCCGGGGGCAACTGCGTTGACGGTGATCTTCTTATCACCAAAGTCAATGGCCATACAGCGGACGAAAGTCTCAATAGCTCCCTTGGAAGCCGAGTAGACAGCGTGGTTCGGAACACCCTTAGCCTGGCCAGTGATGGACCCCATGAGAATGAGGCGGCCGCCAATTTCTAGGTGTTTGTAGGCCTCGCGAGCAACAAAGAATTGGCCACGGGTGTTAATCGTAAAAACACGGTCGAATTCCTCGGGCTCGACGTCCTTAACATGACCGAAGGAGACGACTCCACTATTAGAGCAGACGATATCAAGCTTGCCAAAATGTTTCTTAGCCTCAGAAAACATGTTGATAATCTGTTCGACGTCGGATACATTAGCCCTGATGGAGGTTGCGTCAGAGCCTGCGTTCTTGATAGCTTGGACCACCTCTTCCGCGGTCTCAGCGCTGTTGGCGTAGTTGACGA